>VIAB01000488.1:103564-136473 GCA_009801035.1 Oophaga pumilio
GTCATTTGTGTAATTATTTTTCAAATAAAGTGTATTTTTTATGGTAGTTTGCTTCTAGTGCTCTTTTGAGCTGAAAATATGTTTATAAGGCTGTGTGCACACCTTGCAGATTTGGTACGTTTTTAGTGCATTTTTTCCCTGCAGATTTTCTAGATAAACCTGAAGCAATCCTAATGCCAGCAGTGAATGAGAATTCTGAAGTGTCATGCACATGTTGAGTATTTCTGACTTGCAGATTTGGTGGCGGATGTATATTCTCTGTGCGTGTTTGCCCTGCGCTTTTCACCATTGACTTTACTGAAATCAGTCAAAAACGCAAGGATAAAACGTTGGCAAAAATGGGGCAAAAACGAAAAATTTTTTCAGCTGTGGTTTTCCTGCCAAAAGCTGTAGAAATGGTACAGAATTTTAGTCAACATGTGCACAAAGCCTAACACGCTGAGATCTGCTAAGAATGTATCCAACCACTTTCAAGGTCTTTAACAAAAACACAGCCTTAGCATAGTCAAAGTGATATCACGTTAGAAATGGATTGTAACCCAGGAGTAACCAACAGCACAGTGCAGTGACAGACTTTTTTTTTTTATTAAAAAATGGTCCAAAAATTTCACTTTTAGTCATTTGCGATCAGGTAGAAATTTCTGTGTAGAATGCTAACTCAAAGTGACGCTTGTCGATCATCCTGCAGTGATTAACATGAATGATGTTATATATATTTCATAAAACCTGCCACTTCTTCCAAAATAATATGCTTGATGAAGGTAAAAGAGAGCAATTGTAACCTATATTTTTTAATAATACGGCCAGAATAGCTGATATCAGTGGTGGTGGTGCTTCTGCTGCTGACAGTACACTAACTTTTAGATTTTTTTTCTATACAAATATTGTGCTGATTGCTGCTCTCTAGTACATTAATAATGAAAAAAATGTGTACTTGTAATTCAAATGCAGCAGGTCATATGCCAGCCACATCATATGACTGATCAATGTTTTAGGGCTTTCTTTTCCTATTTCTTTTGCTAAGATGTGAGCTCTGACATGCTCCTACTGTCCTAAATAAACCTAACATGGCTGCTGATTCCCTTTCCTAAGCTTTTATACAGGCTATGATGGTCCCTTTTGACAGGTTATACAATGTGATGTGCTAGCTGAAAGACATTATGGGGAAACTTGCATGTTTGCACCTAAGGTCATGTGAGCCTTGTGTAGCTGATGCATTCTTCTGCGATGTGTAAAATAGAAGTGGAAGGTGCAGAAAAAAAATGTGTCCATCGTCTACATCCGTGGAAATCTGACTGCACTCCGATGTCATCCGAGTGCAGTCTGATGTTTTCCATGGACTAATTGACTTGCATGGTGAAATGAGATACTGAATATCGGATCAAACTCGGGCATGCAGAAAAATATCAGTCATGTTCACTGCTCCATAGCATAACATTGGTCTAAGTGCAGCTGATGCTCACTTTGACCAATAATATGGTCATATGCACGAGCCCTAATAGTGAAAAATACATACACCAGGATGCCTGTACAATTTTATGAATTGAGTTTTATATGCTTTCAGAATTTCATTTCAACAATATCAAGATCCAGTTCACGTTTGCTTGGACATCACATTAGTTGGTTTTATTCTATGAGCAGACTAATGGAATAAGTGATCCATATAGAAGCCTATGCAAATAGAATCAGAAAAGGCCCCAATTATTATTATTGGGTTTGTTTGATGTCAATTATTTTGGAACAGAAAAACAAGTAATGCATTTGGAACTTTTTCTTCTATTCTAATGAAAGAAACCAAAAAAGACCCCATATCAATGGGGCCATTTGATTTCATTTGCATAACTAATGCAATGAATCACATATTGTTTTAATCTGCTCTTAGGATAGAGCAGAAAAGTTGAATGTCTACGCAGACATGTGAATGGAGCTTAAGTCTAAAGGCCCCATCTCACATAGCGAGATTGCTGCTAAACAGCGATCTCAGCAGCGATCTCGCTATGTCTGACACGTACCAGCGATCAGGCCCCTGCTGTGAATCGCTGGTCGTGTCAGAAATGCCAGGACTTTTTTTTGATCGCTGGTCTCCCGCTGGCCCGCACGCATCTCTGCGTGTGGCAGGCAGGAGACCAGCGATCAGCTGGTAACCAAGGTACACAGCGGGTTTCCAGGCACCGCGCAGCGACTGGAAACCCGATGTGTACCTGATGCCTGTTTGGCAGCTCAGCAGCGATCATGTAGCGACACACCAGCGATCCTGTTCATTGTAGGGATCGCTGGGGTGTCGCTATGTGAGACGGGGCCCTAAAGCAATGCCATTTTCTAATCAATACCTTAAAATCATGTATTTAATTATAATGTACACAGGGAGAAATCTGAACATTTATTGTGCTTATGTATACAAATGTTTCAGTACTCACAGGCTTACCATCTGGACCAGGTTGTCCAGGGGATCCAGGATTACCAGGCTGTCCGGGATCTCCCTATAAAAACAAAGATATATTATTCCTTTGTTAGATACTAAACTAAAACTTTTACAAACTAAGAGTTACTGCTAGCAATTAATACCAAGCTTCTATATTTTAGAAGTTTACGAGCTCTATATGAAGTAAAGATGCTGACTTGAAAATCTAGTATTCTTAGAATAATTGTTGCTGGTCTGGATATAATCAATAATGCACCTTTTCCAAGCTTGAATACATGTTTTCCACCATGATTATCTCGTGATCAATCATCCAGCAAATTAAGTTTTCTAGCATCTACCTCCTGGGTGGGCTCTTCAGCTTCTCCTTGTTGGGCACTCTAAAAGCACCCTCCAAATCGAGAAATCCAAGTTGTTCCTTCCAGGATGGGTTTTTTGACGGCTGCCTGCAGACTGGTTTCTTTAGCTACTCCCAAAGGTAGCACCTGTCATGTGCTAGGAAGCACATCCAAACCACCGGAACGGGTATCCAGCTACTTCACAGTCACATGCTTGAACTCCGCTAATTGCGTTATGACGGTCTTTTTTATACTCCACCTTTTATTTAGAGTTTGAGCTCTTTAGTTTATTTGGCCGGCGTCACACTGGCGAGTTTGATGCGAGTAAGTCGCACGACTTTCTCGCATCAACACCTGGCACGGCCGCCAGCTCTCGGACCCAAGTGTGCGGCTGCATAAAAATACATGCAGCCGCACACTCAGCTCCGAGAGCGGGCAGCCGTGCCGGGTGTTGATGCGAGAAAGTCGTGCGACTTACTCGCATCAAACTCGCCAACTTTTTTTTATTAAAAACCAAAAACAAACAAGTGAGGCTATGTCAAATTCTTTCAGTATATATATATATATTTAATTAAACCATTGTTTTCATTTTTATGTCATAATTCAGTAGTATATATGAAAATAAGCAATTTTCTAATATATTTGATATGAAAGAATTCTGCTTCTTACTCCTTCTGTACTGATCTTGTACTTTGTAAACATTGTAATAATTTGTAATATTAAAACTAGATGTAACCAACCTCGCTAAATACAAGTGAAATGAGGGATACCTAGCACCTTGAGTCAGCACTCGACTACATGTATGCAAATTGCGAACTTGAGCCGACGTTACAGACTGCTCTCACCATATGCACTACTGAATCCTGACAGCGTGTGATGTGCATGCTATGAGCATTCAGAAGTTTACAGTCATATTTAATCATCCAAAACTTGGATAACCCTTTTAATTTTGAATTAATCCATTTAAGTTTAACGATTTTTATAAATCTAATACTGCCAGCTAGTTCTTTGTGTGTAATATGTTGCAGCATTATTTTTGGCATATAAATAAATGTTTCCTACTATTCCAATGAATGATGTTTGGAAAACAGATATACCGTTAAACTTTTCCAAATAGTTCTTTGCTACCCTTTTAGAAGAATCGATTCCAAAATTCCAAAAAAGTTTCTCCAAGATGTGGTTATGAAGCAACCAATAATTACAACAGTTAAAGTCTGCAATAATTGGAAACTTATACTGGTTTTCCAGTCAGCATTACGATTCTGTGTTTCATGCAAATAATGAATATGTTTCAATAAAAAAGGATAAATTAAAAGTTTATCAAGAGTTTTGATTCTACAAAACTGCTGACAGTGCTAGAAAAGAGATCTGTTTAAGTTGTAAACCTAACTTTGTGTATGCAAATTACCTCTTCAGAGAAAAAGAGGACTTGAATTCTATAGCGCCACCTATTGGAAGTAGCGATCCTACAAGTCACAATCAACCCTTTAATGAGTCTTGCGATATGACTTAGGATAAAAGCCAAATCAGTATCTCAATTTGCAGACACGGTGTTTCAGGCTATTGGCCCTCGTCAGTGCAAAGTATGAGAAATCATTTGGCTAGGTGAGAGGTCTAAGGGGTAAGATTTCTACTTGTGGAGAGTGACATATCAACTCTGGCTTGTCAAGATAAGGATACTTATTCGCCATGCTTCTTTCAAATTGTCCAGGTGGCTATGCTCGTTTCCTATTTCCTGTTCTTTTTGAATATTCACACTAACATTAGCAGCAATAGACCCTCTCTTTTGTATTGAAGCATCTAATGAGCATGTAAAAATGTCAATGTGAAGGAAGGAGAACAGGGAGAACTGTGACATTGCCTATTGTGAATAGTGGATTCCATGTTACAAGCAGGGTATATGAGTGTTACCTGTCACTGTAATCCTGACTCTGATAATAATGTGGTCTGTGAAAACGTTTTCTGTAAAAAACGAGTGTAAAACAGGCTCTGTGGCAAGCACAGTATAAAACTTTCACATTTGTTGGTCTTTGCTTCTTTTAGCTTTTAATAGATTATTAATTATCCCTTTTTGTAAATTGACAGCAGGCTTGGTATTTGATCATAAAGTGATTAAGCAATGGGGAAGCACCAGAATCCACACAGTGCAACCAATGACCAGGCAATGGTAAGGACAGGGCCTAAAGGTACTGCCACACTACACAATCCCGCTAGCGATCTCGTTAGCGTCGCATACTAATGAGATCGCTAGCGGGATTGTTTCTATATCGCTAGTGTCGGACACACTTAGCGATATAGTTAACGACGCTATCGCCGTTAGCGATCTTCTTAGCGATTTAGCGGTACAAAAGTACCGCTAAATCGCTAAGAAAAGGTGCCACACTAGCGATATATACTTACCCAGCGGGAGCGCCGACGATAAAATAGGGTCCGGAACGATTCCAGCGACGAGCGAGATCACAGCAGGAAGCTCGTCGCTGGAAGCTGCCGCACACAGCAACATCGCTAACGGGATCGCTAAATAGTGACGTTTTTTAGCGATCCCGTTAGCGATGTTGTTTAGTGTGGCATACCCTTAAGCAGCACAAAGCTTATTTCTCATGCAAATGACAATATTAAAAATGTAATTTTTTTTTAATGCAGTACAGTTCACAAAAAAGAATGAAATAAAAGTTTTGGTGTATGAAACAAGAGGAGTGGTGACAACAACCTTGTATACTTTTTCTGATAGCAATAACATTAGAGATAAGTGGTAAAATTTAAATTTCCTTATTTGCCTGTTTTTCCTTAGAAAAATGATTAGCAGAGAAGTTGTTCTCTGTGAATTGAATGTCCTTTATTATGCACTGGGTTTTCTCCATTCCCCAGAGCATATTAAATGTAGTGTGTAAAAAAAAAATTGTTATACACACCTTTCCACTCACCTTTCCAGCTCCTCTGCTACCACCACACATATGGTCATCCCCACATCTTTTGATCTCCAGCCACTCATGCTGGAATCCTCGGGCCTCTCATGCTTAGCCATAACTTCCGGATTACATAAGGCATGAGAGTTTGACACAGGTACATGGAAGGTCACAGCATCATGGAAGGTCCTGACATCACGACGTGAGCTGTCACCTTAGGCACCCATGCGCAGAACCCATCAGCATGAGAGGGGATTCCAGCACAAGCGGTGGAAGATCAGAAGATGCAGCTAGGACTGAACAGGTAGAGGTTAGTAGCAGATGGAATGTATGTATGTTTTGACTAAAAAAGTGGCTGTACAAAAAATCAATACTGTAGTTTGGATCACACATAGTTTGCAAGGAAGACAGTTTTAGAGATAGACTGTCTGTACATTTTTTTTTACTTTCCCTCTGCATTTTCTTAACACAATTCTTCTCACTTCATAAAAAGGTGAAACCAGGCTGCAGTATTTGTGTGGCATGCATGAGGGGGCGTTCAAAATTTCCCGTGACCCTCTTTTATTTATCTCAGGACGCAGAAACTGCACGCATGTAATAATATCAGTCTCCATTGGTTACGTGCCAATTTGCAACTCAGAACTGATAACGGTCTTGATTTTACTGGTGCTGAAGTGGTGTTTGATAATCGATCCAGTGGAATACAGAGCAGTCATTAAGTTTCTTTATTTGAAAGGCCACTGTTATGAATGCGCTGGATTCTGAGCTGGGGCTCCCTCTGGTGGCTGCTGATAGTATTGAAGCTGCCTCGACTGACAGAGGCCCTTCTGCTGAGGATTCAGCTGCGGACGATTGGCAATCTGGGAGTGATGACTGGGGAGATTTAAGGTCGTAACTTTCCCATGATTCTCGCCGGTGATTAGTTGTCTCTTCCTGGTCCAGTTTGGAAGTCAGCTTGCTTTCTGCTGTCTCCTGCAATTTTCAGATAAGTTATTTTCTGTTTTTTTCTGTGGTTCTGTTTTCCTTTGTTTTTTTTGCCCTTCTGGAGTGAGGTCAGCCGGGTCCCCCTGCTGGGGCCTACGCTGGTCTCTGTTTCTTATTTATCTCTGTTTATTTGTCAGTCCCTGTTATTCCAGTGGCTGCTGGGTAGCTACCTGTTCACACCAGAGTTCTGATCAAGTGGGGGAGAGATCGTGTGGTTTCAGTATTTTTAGAATCAGAAGTGTTGGAATTTTTCCTAGGGTTTTGCTGGATTGCAGACAGTATTCTTTCCTGTCCTGTCCTATCTACATGGTTTTGGGCCCCAGCGTTTGCTTATTCTATTTTCTGCCTGAGTGTGTATTTCATCTTATCTCACCGCCAATATATGTGTGTGGGCTACCTATTCCTTTGGGGCACTACTCCGGGGCAGTTAGCTTTCCCCTTTCTATCTTTAGGCTTAGCTAACTCTCCGGCTGTGTCGAGGCGTCTAGGTCATTGCAGGTACGTCCCACGGCTGCTTCTAGTTGTCCGGTTAGTTTAGGGGTCTGCAATCCTTTAGTTACCAACCTCTCTGGGTGTCTGGCTGAATTGGCAATTTTGTTACTGTCCTCCTCGGCTACCAAATCATAACAGGCCGCACACCAAAGGACATGTTTGTTGAGGTGAAAGAGGTTTATGATGATAATTCCCCATCAAATGATGTAGTCAACAACTTGCATCGTCAATTCAAATGTGGTCTGACTTCGGTGCAAACAACTCTAATTCTAGGGTCACCACACTCTGCTATTGATGAACACACCATTCAGCAAGTGAAGGTCGCCATTGTGGAAAATCGCTGCTTAACCATTCACAACTTAGCCCAAAATGTCAAGATTAGTGTGAGGTTCATAGAAAAAAACATCCAAGACCATCTTCATATGCATAAGATATCCGCTTGCTGGGTTCCCCGGCTGCTTACACCTTTCAAGAAACAGGCTCTATTGACAATGTGCCGTGGAAACCAGGAGGACTTTTTCAACAGACTGATCACACAGTATGAAAGCTGAGTCCATCACTATGATACTTAGACTAAAGTCCAGTTGGTGCAATGAAAGCATCATGGCTTACCACCTCCAAAGAAGGCACGTGTACCTAATGTTAAATATTGGTATGCAGGCCGCATGCAGGCCGCATGCAGACATAGGTGGAGCTGACAGGAGTAGGTGTGGCGGTGGGCAGAGCTTCACGGAGGAAGTATGCAGCCCTCCGCAGCACCTTCATCCACAAAAGTTAAACTAGCCTTAGCCCCAACCCTAACCCTAACTTTAGCCCCAACCCTAACCCTAACTTTAGCCCCAACCCTAAACCTAACCCTAATTGGAAAATGGAAATAAATACATTTTTTTATTTTATAATTTTTCTCTAAGTCAGGGGGTGATAAAGGAGCGTTTGATTTACTATTTATAGCAGGTTTTTATAGCGGGTTTTTATGTTTGACAGCTGTCACACACTGAAAGACCCTTTTTATTGCAAAAAATAGTTTTTGCATCACCACATTTTGAGAGCTATAATTTTTCCATATTGTGGCCCACAGAGTCATGTGAGGTCTTGTTTTTTGTGGGACGAGTTGACGTTTTTAATGGTACCATTTTCAGGCACATAAAATCTTTTGATAGCTTTCTATTCCGATTTTTGGGAGGCAGAATGAGCAAAAACCAGCAGTTCATGAATTTCTTTTGGGGGGCGTTTACACCGTTCCGCGTGTGGTAAAATTAATAAGGCACATTTATTCTTCGAGTCAGTACGATTACAGTGATACCTCATTTATATTTTTTTATGTTTTGGCGCTTCTATAAAATAAAAACTATTTAATAGAAAAAATTGTCCAATCTATTCTAAACTCTGCTGCCTGACTAATCCACCTGTCCCCCCACTATTCCCTGGCCTCTCCCCTCTGTCAATCCCTGCACTCGCTCCGCATTACCCAAAGACGTAACCATGACATACAAAGCCATCCACAACCTGTGTCCTCCGTACATCTGTTACCTTGTCTCCCAGTACTTACCTGCATGCAACCTCCAATCCTCACAAAATCTCCTTCCGCGCATCCTCCCTACTCTGCAACTCTCTAGCACAACATATCAGACTCTTGCCTACCATGGAAACCTTCAAAAAGAACCTGAAGACCTACCACTTCCAACAAGTCTAAAACCTGCAGTAACCACCGATCCACCAAACCGCTGTACGACCAGCTCTACCCTCGCCTACTATATCCTCACCCATCCCTTGTAGATTGTGAGCCCTCGCAGGCAGGGTCCTCTCTCCTCCTGTACCAGTCGTGACTTGTATTAAGATTACTGTATTTGTATTTATTATGTATACCCCTCCTCACATGTAAAGCACCATGGAATAAATGGCTCTATAATAATAAATAATAATAATATAATATGGAGTCCACAGAGGACCTGGGCAGCATTCTAAGAGGAGCAGCAGAGATCAATAAGGTGAGTTATTATTATTATTATTATTATTCATTTTTATAGCGCCATTTATTCCATGGCACTTTACATGTGAGATCACTTTATTTACTTATTCTAACCAGGATGGACCGTGTGTCATATACATTTTCAGGGATGAGCAACCATTTTAATAAAATTTAAAGTGAATTTTCTGGGATTACCCCAAATTAACCCCTTTACTCCCGAGGGTGGTTTGCACTTTAATGACCAGGCCAATTTTTACAATTCTGACCACTGTCCCTTTATGAGGTTATAACTCTGGAACGCTTCAACGGATCTTGGCAATTCTGAGATTTTTTGTCATGACATATTGTACTTCACTATAGTGGTAAAATTTCTTCTACATAACTTGCTTTTATTTGTGAAAAAAATGAAAATTTCACAGTTTTCAAACTTTTAATTTTTATGCCCTTAAATCAGAGAGTCATGTCACACAAAATAGTAAATAAATAATATTTCACACATGTCTACTTTACATCAGCACAATTTTGGAACCAAATTTTTTTTTGTTAGGAAGTTATAAAGGTTAAAAGTTGACCAGCGATTTCTCAATTTTACAACACCTTTTTTGTTAGGAACCACATCACATTTGAAGTCACTTTGAGGCGTCTATATGATATAAAATACCCAAAAGTGGCACCATTCTAAAAACTTCACCCCTAAAGGTTCTGCTCAAAACCACATTCAACAAGTTTATTAACCCTTCAGGTGTTTCACTGTAATTTTTGGAATGTTTTAAAAAAAAAATGAACATTTACCTTTTTTTCACAAAAAATGTACTTCAGATCCCAATTTGAACTGCAAAAGATGTTGTGCAATTTTTCCTGAGTACGCTGATACCTCATGCATGGGAGGGAATGACTGTTTGGGCCCATGGCAGAGCTCGGAAGAGAAGGAACGCCGTTTGTCTTTTGAATGCAAAATTGTCTCCAATTGAGGTCGGACGCCATGTCGCGTTTGGAGAGCCCCGAATGTGTCTAAACAGTGGAAACCCCCACAAGTAACACCATTTTTGAAAGTAGACCCCCTAAGGAACTTATCTAGATGTGCAGTGAGCACTTTTAACCCCCAAGTGCTTCACAGAAGTTTATAACGTAGAGCTGTAAAAATAAAAAATCATATTTTTCCACAAAAATAATTTTTTGCCACCAATTTTTTATTTTCTCAAGGGTAACAGGAGAAATTGGACCATAAAAGTTGTTGTGCAATTTGTCCTGAGTTACCCCATATGTGGGGGTAAACTACAGTTTGGGCGCATGGCAAAGCTCGGAAGGGAAGGAGCACCGTTTGAATTTTTCAATGCAGAATTGGCTGGAATTGAGATCAGACACCATGTTGTGTTTGGAGAGCCCCTGATGTGCAGTGGAAACCCCCCAATTCTAACTCCAACCATAACCCCAACACACCCCTAACCCTAATCCCAAACCTAACCATAACCCTAACCACAAACCTTACCCTAACACACCCATATCCCTAATCCCAACCCTAACGCTAATCCCAACCTTTACCTTAATCCCAACCCTAACCCTAATCCCAACCATAACTGTAATCCAAACTGTAAACCCAACTCTAGCCCCAACCCTAACCCTAACTTTAGCCCCAACCCTAACCCTAACTTTAGCCCCAACACTAACCCTAACTTTAGCCCTAACCCTAACTTTAGGCTGGTTTAACATTTGCGGATGGAGGTGCTGCGGACTGCTGCGTATTTCCTCCATGAAGCTCCTCCCACCCCCTCACCTCCTCCGGTCAACTCCGCCTATGTCTACATGCGGCCTGCGTACCTATATTTAACATTAGGTACGCAGGCCGTGCAGATGTATGCGGATGTCGCCGCATGCGTCGTTTTGATGGAGCAGCGATCTGCGCCGAACGCAAAATGTTTCTCCTGTGGGTAATGTTGGTGACAGAGAAGGGGTCCCTGCGCAGGCGTCTGGTGGGCGTAGGCTTCGCTCTTCTGTCAGAGGTGAAGTGGTTGGTGTCAGTCATGCATCACCATCTGGCCTGGTTCTGGGGGCGGTCCAGATGAGGTCATCAGACTGTGAGCCTGTGAGAGGTAGCCATGCCCTTCAAATGCCTTGGAGCCTGGCTTGCAGGCTGCCAGATATAGTCTTGGTTTCCCCAGTGTGCTAGTTTGTTTTTGCTATTGTATCTCTGACCTTTGCCTGGATTTCTGACTCTTCTACTGCCTGCCGATTTTGTACCTTTGCTGCCCGCCTGATTTTGACTTTAACTTTAGCCTGGATTTCTGACCCTTCTACTGCCTACCGATTTTGTACCTTTGCTGCCCTTCTGGTTTTGACCTTTGGATTTCTGACTATGCATTTGGTCTTGCTTTTTATTCCCTTCCTAACGTCCTTCCTACTCCGGTCCACTGCTCTCATAGGCAGCTACCCCCTGGGCTTCGCTATAATTCCAGATCCCTATATAGGAGTAAAGGGTCTCGGGGTGCTGTCTTACCTGCAGTTCAGACCTGCAGTGGGCGGACGTCATAGTCACATGGACGAGATAGTACATCAAATATCAGAAAGGGGTTAATCTAAAGGTAGTTTAAGGCATAAAGTTACAAAATACCTATTAATTACCTGAAAATCACAGGCTACTCCAGCTTTATAACTCTCAAGCTCTCCAACTGGCCCTGTCTGCCTGACTTCAGTGGTTGTGTTTGCACGGCTAATGGCTGAATGCCATCCACTTATATGGCAGCTGCAGTCAATCACTTGCTTCAATGAAAGTCACAATACCATTATATGCCATTTTTCTTTAGAAAACTTTTGTCCGGATATAGAAAACCCCATAAATAGGGAAAAAAAAGATTCCCGAGAAAAGAATATTTTGAAAAAAAAAACTTTTTTCCTTTCTTTTTTTTCCAATAAAAAAGTTACACTTTTTAACAGTATCTCATAATTTGTTACCTGCTTAATATTAACAGGCCATAAATTAAAGTTAACATTTCTATATAATGGCATGGAAAAATATTTATGAGTACTGTAAAATGTTTTGTTTTGTATTATTGTTTATCTTGGATAATTTAGGCATTATTTCCATCTGGCAATCCACATTTCCTGATGTGTGAGGCAAAGCTTAGAGGAAATTCCTTCCAAGAACACTGATGTAAGGTAAAAAGTTCAAATGAAAGCAGTATTAGGTACAATATGCAACAACTGTGCATGATTTAGAACGTTTAGACCTCGCCAATTTTGTTTGTATTTTTAAATTATGCGGTTTACACAAATGGTTGCTAATTATCCCTGTACGTAAAGTCTGTTTCTCACTTTTTAGTGATATGTCCACATTTAAAATAACTAAAGTACCTTCTTCTGCCAATATTGGAAACATGACTTGGCCATACTTACTTTAAGGCCAGGAGATCCTTTTTCCCCAGGTGGGCAAAGGCACGGAGTAGGTGTCGAGCCGACATCACTTGGACCATTTAAACACTGAGAAATGATCAAGGAAAAATACATTTTTAGATAAAATAAATATTTTAGATTATTGGGTTTTATATTTATAACTTTTCTTTTTTAATATTTCTATAAATATCTTACATATTAACCATTGATTGTGCTTTAATTATAACAAACAGACAACTATTTTACTATATCGCATTTAATTTTAAAAGCTTAAAAGGAATCTGTCAGCAGGTTTTTTGTACCTCATCTGAGAGCAGCAAAATGTAGAGGAAGACACCCTGAATCCAGCGACCCTGAATCATTTAGTTTCCTCGGTGCAGCAATTTTGATACAATCAGAGTTTTTAAATGTAGCAATGCAGCAGAGCTGAGAAAGCAAACCCCACCCACACCACTGATTAGCAGCTTAATGTGTACATTGTTGTCACGGGTGTGTCGCTGCGAAGATCGTCGCGATTGCACACCCTGACTTCTCACTGCTGAGTTTCTGGTGCTGGGTGTTTTTCGGCAGAGAGGGAGTTAATTCTTCCTCTCTCTGTGCTGGACTAGACCAGCCTCGCTCAGCTGCAATTAATGTTGTGATAATTGGTTTCCTTCAAATACCTGCCTGTCTGCTGGGGAAGTGTCGGTGAAAGCATTCATGCAGACCAGCAGAGCGGATCGTTGTATGGTGAAGGCTGAAGTTAAGAGTACCTGTGTGGTCTTTTCCCCCTCCTCGCTTTATCATTTATCTCCGTACCCGTTGGTGTCCCCTCTGTTTCCTGTGGTGTGATTTTTGTATGCAAGGTGGATTTTAGTTTACCCCTTGTACTGTCTCGTTCGTTTATTACTGTGTTTAGGCATATACCCACCAGTCCCCGGTCTGTGATCAGGGTCCTTCTCAGGACTGGATCACTGAGGTTCAGGGATCCTCAGGAGGTAGGGATTACGCTGGTGGCCTGGACCTCTGTACCATTAACAGTACCTCCAGGTAGAGGGATTAGTCAGGACCCCAGCTTAGGGTCAGCATAGACCCCAGACCTCCTGTATGCAGTAACAGCGTGACATTTGTATAGTGACAGTAAGCTGCTAATTAGTTCTGAGGACGTGGTTGGGCAAGGATTCAAAGGAGACCTAGTCCTGTAGTGATAATCTGCTGATTAAACACTCATTGTACAGAAACAACAGCATGTAGTCCTATAAGAGGCACATTGCTGAAATCAGTGTCTCAGTCACCTCCTCATGATGCCCTCGGATTACATAGTAAAAACCTGCTGACAGACTCCCTTTTACAGCAGATGCACTTAGATATTAATTAAAGATTTATATACTTCGAATACATATGTCTAAAAATATTTCTAGATAGCTACTTGATAAATGGATAAATGTAGATATATGCAAATAAAGGATAATAGAAAAAAATTGGAGTCCGGCTCAACAGGACTGGATTTTCCTTTTCTATTTATTTTTCAAAAGAAAATATAGTGCATACAAAAGAAAAATTTACATGGTCGACATGACCCAGTCGACGCGTTTTGACTGCACTAAGAAGTATTACTCATGACTGGGTCATGTCTTCCATGTAAAATTTTCTTTTGTATGCACTATATTTTCTTTTGAAAAAGAAAAAGAAAAGAAAAAGTCCTGATAAGCCATTTTTTCTATTATCCTTGATGTGAGGCCAGGGCGAGGCCGGTGTCTGAGCTCCAGGTGGATGAGCATAGGGCAACTGGGTGAGCTGGAATCAAGTTTTTATATGCAAATAAAAACATATATTGTATTGAATTTTGGTCTTCCCATATTCTTTAAATCAATTGAAAATATTACCTTTATGCCTTGTGTAAAATAAATTCTCACATACCTCTCCATTCTAAAAAACAAGAATAGAAAATGGTTTAACCAGTACACTCAATATGTTAGACTAAGTTTCGACAATGAATATTTGAAGCTTTTTTGATGCTTCTGTACCAATCAATTAAATAAGGCTTGCTTTTTTATTGTAATTTTCCTGTTTTTTAACATAATTTTTCATCTTGTTTTTTCTGCTGTGCATTTTGTTTCTGTTTGCTATGTCTTGTTTTAAATAAACCTACTTTGTTTGCTTTGTAACCTGGCTTTGATAAATCTTTAATGATAAAATCATTAGTAGATTACATGCATTTTTACTGAATTTCTACTGTGGGAATATAATAAACTAATGCAAGTCTATGAGAAATGCACTAAAAAGGCAAGAGCGTTTTACCTGCAGAATTTCCAAACCTAATGCAAGTCTATGGGGAAAATCCACTCAGAATACCCGCAATCTATGTATCTATGTAACTCATCATAGGAACCCAACCTTAAGCTACATTCCGACAATGAGCTCTTGGTGAGTTTTTGATGCTGCAAATTTTCTACAGCATTTCTGCACCCTTAGTCTGTGTGCCCACAATAAGTTTTTGAAGCCGCATATTTTCAGTGTTTTACAGTTCCAGGAAATTGGATGAAATTTATAGCAATCTCCTGCCCTCTGTGCTTTTATTCACTCAGCAAAAAATGACCTGTTGTGTGTGCTTCAAATCCACAGCATGTCAATTTCTCTTCCGGTTACACTGAGTTTTCTGTGCAAAATTTCTCCATAGACTTGAATTAGATGTGGAAAATCCGCAGGTAAAAATCACACATGCGTTATTAGTGCTTTCCACCACAAAAACGCATTAAAAACACATAATATTTTAACAGTTCCATCAAAGTGGATGGGATTTATCAAAATATCCTGCCCATTGTGCATTATTTTTTAACACAGAGTAAACTAACCTATAGTGCATGTTTAACATCTGCATAATGTCAATTTCTGTTGTGGGTACGCTGAGTTTTCTGTGCAGATTTTCCCTATACAATTGCAATAGATGCAGAAACAGTTAAAAAAATGCCTTTCTGTTTGTAGTGCATTCCCCTAGTGGAAACACGCTAAAATGCATTTAAATTTCACATGACTATATCAATAAAGTTTTGCCCAAGCAAATTACCAGGAAGCATAAAAAACAAAGCATCTTTATTTAAAACATGACATATCTAAAAGAGACAAGAAACGCAACATCAAAAACACATAAAAAAATTAAAAACAAAAGAAAAAAATGCAAGTGACCTAATTTACCTAATAGGTGAAGACATTCTGCAGAAAATCAGCAACAGAAAAAACTAACTAGGTAAATTAGGTGACTTTTGTTTTTTCATTGCTTTTATGAGTGTATTTTTTTATCATATTTTGGATGCTGTGATTTTTGTCTCTTGTTTGTATGCCATTTTTTTTTTTAGAAAAAGCTGCCTTATTTTTGATAATTCCTGATATTTGGCTTTGACAAAACTTGGTTGATACAGTAAGGTGTGATTTACTTGAGTTTTTAGTAAATCTCCAAAGCGGAAATGCACTACCAATGCATGTGCATTTCTAACCTATGAATTTTCGCATCTAATGACATTTTATGACTTTTGAATATGAACCTCCGTTTATGCACCATAAAAAAAGCATAGTGGTCATGAGTTTTCTACAATCCCATCCACTCTGCTTGGACTGTGAGGCTACGTTCCCACAATGAGCTTTCAGTGAGTTTTTGATGTTGCAGAGTTTCTGCACTTATTAAGTAAATTTGGTTACATGTGTTTTTTCACTGCATTTTTCCTTGTGCTTTTTTTCATGCATTTTTATTGCATTTTTGATGCTGCGTTTTTTGTCTCTTATTGATTTGTCATGTTTCAAAGAAAGCTGCTTTGGTTTTGACCTGGCATTTGACTGTAACAAAACTTTATTGGTATATTTACGTGCAGATTGTATGTGCTTTTGATGCATTTTTGCCACAGAAACACACTAAAAATATTTTTTTTTTAGTTTTCAGTTGTGAATTTTACGTATCTAATGTAAGTCTATGGGAAAAATCTGAACATAAAAATCTGCGTACTCGCAAGAAAGATTACCATGATGTGGATTTGAAACACGCAGGTCGGTTTATGTGGCGTTAAAAAAAAGCACAGTCAAAATACAAAAATGTATAGACAGAGCAAAAAAGTGCCCTATTTTAATGGACTGTCCTGGAATTTCTGGAGTGTTGACAACCCAGCCACTGATATACAACATATGACCAAACTATCTCAATCATATGGCATTTAGTCATTAATTTATTAGTTTTATGAAAAAGATGCTGTAAACTATGCTTCAAATGTATGTTTCAAATATGTTTACTTACTTTAAAGAGAAACTGTCGGCAGATGTTAGCTACTTTGTTTGAGAGCAGCATGATGTAGGCAAACAGACCCTGAATCCAATTATGTATAACTTAGTTTACTGGGTGCAGCCGTTCTGACACAATAAGAGCTTTTAGATGTAGCAATGAAGCAGAGCTGAGGAAGCTAACTCCGCCTGTTATGATTTGGTAGCTGAGGAGAGCAGGCAAAAACGGCAATACACCAGAGAGGTTGGAATCTACTGGATTGCAGTACCCTGACTAACCACCACAACTAAAGGCAGCCGTGGAGCGTTCCTACGTTGGTCCTAGACGCCTCGTCACAGCCTGAGAGGTTAACTACCCCTAAAGATAGAAAGAGGAAAGCTATCTGCCCCGGAGCAGATCCCCAAAGAACATAGGAAGCCCCCAAACATGTAATGGCGGTTAGACAAGAGGAAATACAGACACAGACAGAAAATAGTAAGAGCAAACGTTGGGGCCCAATCTGCCTAGAAAGAAAAAGGACAGGAACGACACTTACTGCAATCCAAAAAAAACCCTAAAAAATACCAACTCTACTAATTGCAAAAACACCTGAGATCACACGACCTCTACCACCTAAATTAGTTCTCTGGTGTAACAAAACTAAGCCGCAGCCACTGAAAAAACTGGAAAAGGCAAATGAACAAATAACAGTGGCTCAGATAAACTGAGAGGAGCACAAGCCCCCGGAGGGGACCTGGCTGACCTCCACAGAAGTACAGAGAACAATGCAAAAAGCAAGCACAAAAATAAAAGCAGAAAATATCTTATCTGATAGCAGAAGATGCAGGCAAGACTCAGCAAGCTTCCAAGTGAACCAGGAACCACAGTTGAGACAAGAACAATTGATCACCGGCAACCATGATGGGAGGGAACCTCCCTTATATAAGACCAGTCTGTAACTCCTGATTGCCAATCCTCATTGAATGGTTCAGTACTGTTTGTAACCACCAGAGGGAGCTTCTGCTCAGAATTCATTTCTAACACATTCACAACATCCGCCTCCACCAAGCTCTATATATACAATGTCTATAGACAGTGAGGTGCCTGTCGCAGGTGGAGGCGTGTCACACCAGGACTCACTTGACCAGCTACTCACAGCAATGATGAGCTACTGGTGCTAAAATAATCAAGCAAACAAAAGCACATAGCTTAATAAAATAGCCATCACTGAAATCTGTGTTTTAACCCCTACCTAATGCTGTCCTCAGACCACATAGCAAAAACCTGCTAACCGATTCCCTTTAAGTAGTAAATGACCTGAACTTTATAAGACACTAAAGAGACTGTAAATTTACATACACTACACAGCATGTACTGATCACACTATATTAGCATGTAAATTCAGAAACTGTTTATGGGGTAATATTTTGCTGGCACTGCCTATTTGGTATTTTTTTTGCCCTATGCGTATTCTCTAGTTAGTTCTGGCTGTAGCGCAGCTTTAATAGATTGTGAACAAATCACTAATCCATACATTTTATGGGTAAAAGGTTTATTAACCTCATGAAAAATAGTACTTGCCATTTTTGTGCACATTATTTTTTTTACAAAAATGCAATTTTACTATAAATATTTTTTTTATCAATGCTATGATAATTTTATTTAGCAGTAAATTTATTCTGCAAAATACTATGTGCAATCCTTTGAATATGTAAATGTGCAATATAAAGTATTTACCAATCCAGGAATTTCACAAGCCGTCTCACGTTTGTTCTGTTCTGGATCACAATATATTCTCAGCTTTTGTAATGTAAACTGTAAAATAAAAATTCTATGTTAAATATTAAGTATTTAGACCATGTACTTAGAAATCTGACATTTCACTGATCAAACAATTAAAATAACACTTGGAAATGGCTTTATTTGAAACTATATACTAATGGCCCAATGCTTTGTTGGGACCCTATGGGGTTGTCTAAGAGAGAAATTGTTATTCTTTTTTTAAGCCTCTACCCTACATCTGGCATGACTTGATAGGAAAACCACTATTTTTGTGGTTAGAGAGGTGGACGAGTTTGGTCTTACCTCTTCCCTACATTACTTGATAATTTGGAAGCGCAGGGGCTACTTATTGTATGTTAAAACACATGACCATAGGTACTCTTATTTAGAGAATAAGGTCAATTATACTAATGACACTCTGATCAAACTCAGAGTTTGATCTGAGTGTCAGTATAGTGCAATCCAATTTTTGTAGATGATAGAATCTGAGCACGCTGTGAAGAGAAGATGGAGAAACAGACTTCTCCATCTTCTCCATCCTATGTGTCCATGGAAATAGGACTGCACTCAGAAATTTTCCATGCACCCACAGACTTGAGCGGGTGAGTTTGATGAGAGTGTCATCAGCATAATTAAAGTGATTCTCTCGGATGAGAGAATTCACAGTCGTCTGAGCGAGCCCTTCAATGTGAAATTGCGTTCATGCTGCAATTATTTTCACTGACATATTCTTTCAGTGGAAAAAATCAGTCATCAGCACAGCCCCATTGAACAACATTGGTCTGAGTGCTATTCGATAAGACACTGGCTAGCACTCGTCCAATGTATATGCTCGTGTGAGTGAGCCCTTAACCCCTTTAACCCCAAGGGTGGTTTGCACGTTAATGACCTGGCCAAATTTTACAATTCTGACCACTGTCCCTTTATGAGGTAATAACGCTTCCATGGATCCCAGTGATTCTGACACAGTTTTTCTCATGACATATTTGTACTTCATGGTAGTGGTAAAATTACTTTGATATAACTTGCGTTTATTTGTGAAAAAAACGGAAATTTGGTGAAAATTTTGAAAATTCACAGAGGTATGGCACACAAAATACTTAATAAGTAACATTTCCAACATGTCTACTTTATATCAGCGCAATTTTGGAACAAAATTTTTTTTGTTAGGTTAAAAGGGTTAAAAGTTAACCAGCAATTTCTCATTTTTACAACACCATTTTTTTGGGGGGACCACATTACATTTGAAGTCACTTTGAGGGGTCTATATTATAGAAAATACCCAAAAGTGATAGCATTCTAAAAACTGCACCCCTCAAGGTGCTCAAAACCACATTCAAGAAGTTTATTAACCGTTCAGGTGCTTCACAGGAATTTTTTGAATGTTTAAAAAAAAATGAACATATAACTTTTTTCACACAAAAAATTATTCCAGGTGCAATTTTTTTTATTTCCCCAAGGGTAACAGGAGAAATTTGACCCCAAAAGTTATTGTGAAATTTGTCCTAAGTACTCTGATACCCAATATGTGGGGGTAACCACTGTTTCGGCACATGGCAGAGCATGGAAGGGAAGGAGCACCGTTTGACTTTTTCAAACCAGAATTGGCTGGAATTGAGATCAGACGCCATGTCACGTTTGGAGAGCCCCTGATGTGCCTAAACAGTGGAAACCTCCCAATTCTAACTCCAACCCTAACCCCAACACACCCCTAACTCTAATCCAAACCCTAACCCTAGCCCTAACCCTAATGCTAACCCTAACCCTAATGGGAAAATGAAATTAAATACTTTTTTTAAATTTTATTATTTTTCCCAAACTAAGGGGGTGATAAAGTGGAGTTTGATTTATTATTTATAGCAGGTTTTTATGTTTGGCAGCTGTCACACACTAAAAGACGCTTTTTATTGCAAAAAATAGTTTTTGCATCACCATATTTTGAGAGCTATAATTTTTCCATTTTTTGGTCCACAGAGTCATGTGAGGTCTTATTTTTTGCGGGACGAGTTGATGTTTTTATTGGTACCATGACATTTTTTTAATCACTTTTTATTATGAGGAGGGGGCCTACGACTGAACCTTGAGGAATCCCACAATCAGGACACCCACTACATAGTCCTGTGATTCTCTGGAATTCCCCATCATTGCCTCTAACCAATGCTGAAAAGGGCACAGAGTGGTCGAGAGTCAGGAAAGTTACCTATGCTAGCATAATAAAAGCATCAGATTGCTGATCAACTTCTTTCCCAAGCACACTTTATGCCATAATTTTTGGACAAATATGTCAATATTACCCAGTTATAACAGATTTAGCAATTATTAACTGTTTCCAATGGTTGGTGCTGGTGTAAATGTCAAGATAATGTTTGCTACATTTTGATATTTAATGCAGTAATGAAGTAACAAAATCATGTATGCTACTTCATGACATTCCGCACATTGTGCAAGGTAACATTTGCACTGTATGAAAATATGAAGTACTGTATTGTTTGGTATTTTGGAACTGTTTAGCACTCCTCCTATGATATCATGTACTGTATCATTTTATTTGGATGACAGTATTATGCCCTCCTTAATGGTGATACATGCAATAGAATGTGATCAATGTGCTGTGCTGTATGTATATTTGATATGTCTTTAACTTTGACATCATGTTCACTAAATGTGTACAGTTTCATTGCCTTGAGTAGCAAGTGAACAGTAACCATGGACCCTACAGAAAAATAGTACATTACTGAAAAGTCACAGTACAATAGATTACTGAAAGTCATAGTACAATAGATTACTGAAATGATCAAGGGCATGTTTCTAGTGACGTTCCCCTATTAGAGCTACAGCTCTGTGCAGGTGCTCGCTGTATTTCATGGGAGCCGCTCAGCGCCTGCTCAAGTTGGATTCATAAAAATAACTACCAACTGGGCAGCTATCAACTCTAAGCAATTGGTAGCTATGTCTGTGTGCTCAATATGAGCAGGTACAGAGAGGCTCCAATGAAATCCATCGACTGCTTCCACAAAACAGCAGTTCAGCAACATGAGGTAATGATTGATTTTACCTAGTGTCACTATATGACTGATATGGAAGTGTTAGGAAATCTAGTAACTGGTTGGCCATACTAATAGAGAACTCCCAATGATGGTGCATTGAAGAAGAATTCCATTAGTGGCAGCAGAATACTCTTAGCAGTTGAGTTGAGAAAGGGAATGTAAGGCCAGGAAATTTTGTTAGAGTCTCTAAGGATCTATCGGAAATGGAAAAGTATCAGTCAGGTGTTGGAAGCTGTGGGTCCAAGAAGTTATGAATCAGCAAGGCTGGGGGCACACTCAGTAAGGTGTCAACCACAGGTGCATTATTTCATTGTTCCCGAAAAGTGGCTGAAGGATAGACGTCACTAAAAAGCTTAGCTAAAGTCTCTCCATATTAAGAAAGGCTGAAGGTCTCTAACTTGTTTTGCAATTCACCTACTGTGCAGCTGAAAATGTTTATTGAAGAGTCAGACATGCCACTGTGCTGTAACCAAGAGAAAGACATCTGCATCTCCTGCTGTGATTTGTATACAAGTGAAACTGTCAGTAAAGATGATTTTGCGGGAAATCAGAACCATGCAATGTGTAGCAGACCAGAGGACCTGGGAGGTGTCCATTGCGGTTACCTGTTCACACACAGACACACTGAAAATGACCCCCGATTTTCTTTAGCGGACTGTGGCGCAGAAACCGAGTACCTCGTCTGCGACTACAGCCCGAGCCCAGTTACATATATATAGTAGAACATGGTAGATTTATTTTAAAAAAATGAATTATATTGCTGAAGGCAGGAACGAGAGATGAGACACAATATTTATGAAGCACAAGCCTACTGAACCATCCCATTAACATGGGTTTTACAATTGTGAGGGAAGACAAGAGTAAAGGTTCTTAATAGATGTTTTTTAAGTTTATAAAATCCACTTTGAGTCAAGTTTAAAAAGCTAGAACAGGTGACATTAGATGGACATGGTTATTCTAGTGACAGATCCACCTTAAGAGGTAAAGCAATCTTATATGACACAATGATAATATATAGTATATATTATACAGTATGAATTATGAGCCTTTTAACAAAAAATAAATATTGTATACTCATTAGCAACATGATTAAGCAAACTAATATTTAGAATAATATTGCTTTTCTATTCTGTATGGCTTGTAAAATGCACATAATCACAAGGACACATTCAGAACACATTTTAGTCTGCCAAGCCATTTTCCCTGCATTGCAAGGGGCCTCTGCCTCGATAAGGTTAAATAAAGGGCTCTGCATTTAGAGAAAACTGAACCATGCGATCCTTAGGCCTAATTCTTCTATTTGAGAATTATAACTTATATTATTCTCACCCTAATGTGTCTGTCATCATATGGCATAGATTTACATATAATGTGAGTGAATTTGACTATTCTTGTGCAGCAGCTGGTTCTTATTTTATGTACTACATCCAGTATCTGGTATGACTCTGCTTTCCCAGACAGAGATTGATGATAGGTAAAATGGATGCGTAAGTAATGGAACACTCAAAGCCTCGCAGAAGTGAAGATGTAAGAGGAGGGACAGTTATATTATTCAAGTCTGATATAAATAACCAAAGATTAGAACTAGATAAATCAAATAAAATTGTTATTCTAGCTCAGAATCTCTTCATCATGATAAATTAATAACTTAATAAATTATACATTTATAAATATAGAGACAGAATTAAAGAAGGACTCCTTATGAGTCAATAATAATCTCTTACACCAGCCTAGCAGCAAACTTATCCACACATCCAACATTGCTAACAGAACTTTACTTTTAACTTTTTGGTGCAGTAATGACTAATGAATGGCTGTTTATATTATACTGGATGGAGGCCTGATGCTATCGCATCAGGAGGTCGGTAATGTCATGATGGGGGCAGGCTTTGAAGCGTTGATAATCTCTCCCCCATGTGCTCACCCACCTATCCACTCTCTCTTTCCCCATGTGCTGACTTCTCCCGTCTGTGCTCTCTTCTTTGACCTGTCTACTCCATGTGCTATCCCCCTTCTCTGCTGTCTCTCTCCTTCCTGTGCTGTGTTCTCCCCTCATGTGCTGTCCCATTTGAGCTGTCTCCCCCCTGTGCTCTGTCTCTCTCACCCATGTGTCTGACCGTGTACAGAACATACCACAGCTCCTGGGCAGGGGAGGAAGCAAAAGACAATACTGACATTACAGCAGGAGATCGCAGAGGATACATTTTGTGAGGTAAAATATTGTTTAAAAAACAATCAGTGAAATATTTTACCACACAAAATGAATCCTGTGATCCCCTGCTGTAATGTCAGTATTGTCTTTTGCTTCCTCCCCTGCCCAGGAGATGTGGTATGTTCCATACAAAGTCAGACACAGACAATTTTTAAAATGAACTTTCATTTGTGGGAAAACCCCTTTAATGTGACCGGCTTCCTCTGCCTGTAGACACGTCGCGCATCTGCAGCCGGGATCAGCTGAATGATTCACTGCGCTTGCGCGAAATACGCGCAGGCGTAGTGCGACGGTGTTTCGCTGGTGGTACCGTGCAATAGGCTACGTGAGTGTGTGAGTGTGAGCGTGTGAGTGTGAGCATGTAAGTGTGAGTGTGTGAGTGTGAGAGTGTGAGTTGTGAGTGTGAGTGAGTGTGTGTGTGAGTGGGTGTGTGTGTGGTGCGTACAGCATATAGAGTGTGTGTGTGTGAGGTGTGACGGTGTTCCGCAGGTAGTACCACGCGATAGATTGGTAACAGTAGCAGTTTCCATATTGAGACACCCATCACTTGGGTGTCCCAATATGGCTGTCGGTGAACTTCCTCCTCTTGGAATTCTGGGATACGGTGACATCTGGACAGAACAGGAAATGAAAACATTACAAGGCAATTATATAAACAGATTATATTATATTATATGTTACAATTGTATTCTTCATAGTTTAGAAGCTTACCTAGCTCCGATAGAAAAAAATATACCATTAATTTTATTAAGGTTTGCTACATGTCTAATTTTGAAGCTTGACACAACAGGAAAGTGGTTCTTCTGGTCCAATTAAGGCAATATTTGAGTAGAGATGAGCGAACATCGTTGGCTCCCTCCTTATTCGGCAAACTATAGCGCTTACCGAAGAAGCTGCATCGGGAACCCGAATATCTGGTGAAAATATTTAGCACATTTAAATTTTTAAAGAATTCTGAGAAAAATAGGTGAATTGATTATCCTATTATTTTCCATGGACATATTGACAAAGCATTGAATCCATCAAATTATTGTGTTCACCTTTACTTCAGATAGACCAGAGCATAAGGATCCATTTACAAGATGCCGTATAGAATGACATCCTCCCACCTCACATTCGATACTTCAAAGTCAAGAGAATCCCACAAAATTTTGTATTTACTATAGTTAAATGAAAGTAAAACTTGTGTCTCAGAAATACTGGAAAAAATTATCTGATGATTGTTTTTTTTTATGGCCACGTTCACAAGTTCAGTATTTGGTGAGTTTTTTACCTCAGTATTTGTAAGTCAAAACCAGGAGTGGGTGATAAATACAGAATAGGTGACGTGTTTCTATTACACTTTTCCTCTGATTGTTCCACTCCTGGTTTTGGCTTACACTGAGGTAAAAAACTCACCAAATACTCAATGTGTGAGCGAGGCCTAAAATACCTGAATGTTATACTAATTTTTTTTAATTGAATAGAAGAAATGGAAGATTTGATTAGTTCCCTGTATCCACTATAGAATTAACCATATGTCTGTTTACTTTGTGTTATAAGCCAATAACTTGGTTAACCCCTTAATGACTGCCGATATGCCTTTTAACGGCGGTGATGTGATCGCTAGGGTTGAGCGATACTTTCCGATACCCAAAAGCATCGGAATCGGAATTCCGATACAGCCAATATCGGCCGATATCCGATATTTGCAGTATCGGAATGCTCAACCCTAGTGATCGCACATCAGAGGGGCGAGAAATAGGGTCCCCAGGACTCCCGATCTGTCCCATGTACCTCACGGTGTACCCCCCTGTCCTCCCTCACCTCCCACAGCTCCCGGCGTCTTCTTGTAAACAAAATGGCGGGCGCATGCGCAGTGCGCCCGCCAAATCTACCGGCCGGCAAATTCATTCCTTCAGTGCAGGTACATTTTGATCACTGTGATAAACGCTATCACAGTGATCAAAATAAAAAAATAGTAAATAAACATCTCCTTTATCACCCCCTTAGTTAGGGAAATATAATAAAATAAAGAAAATATATTTATTTTCATTTTTCCATTAGGGTTAGGGTAAGTATTACAATTAGGGTTAGGGTTGGAATTAGGGTTAGAATTAGGGTTAGGGTTACAATTAGGATTAGGGTTACAATTAGGGTTAGGGTTTACAATTATTGTTGGAATTGGGGTTGGGATTAGGGTTAGGGTTGGGATTAGGGTTAGGGGTGTGTTGGGGTTAGGGTTTGAGCTAGAATTGAGGGGTTTCCACTATTTAGGCACATCAAGGGGTCTCCAAACACGACATGGCTTGCAAAAAGTCAAATGGTGCTCCCTCCCTTCCGAGCCCTGCCGTGCTCCCCAACAATGGTTTACCCCAACATATGGGGTATCAACGTATCAGGACAAATTGCACACCAATTTTGGGGTTCTAATTTCTCCTGTTACCCTTGGAAAAATAAAAAATAGCTGGCTAAAATATCATTTCTGAGGAAAAATATTTTTTTTTCTCACGGCTCTGCGTTTATAAACTTCTGTGAAGCACTTGGGGGTTCAAAGTGCTCACCACACATCTAGATAAGCTCCTTGAGAGATCTAGTTTACAAAATGTTGTCACTTGTGGGGGGTTTCTACTGTTTAGGCACATGAAGGGCTCTGCAAACAACATGACGCCCGCAGAACATTCCATCAAAGTCTGCATTACAAAATGGCGCTCCTTCCCTTCCAAGCTCTCCCATGCGCCTAAACAGTGGTTCCCCCCCACATATGGGGTATTAGCGTACTCAGGAAAAATTTCTCAACCACTTTTGTGGTCCAATTTCTCCTGTTACCCTTGGGAAAATAAAAAATAACAGGCTAAAAAATCATTTTTGAGGAAAAAAATGATTTTGTATTTTCACGGCTCTACGTTATAAACTTCTGTGAAGCACTTGGAGGTTCAAAATGCTCATCACATATCTAGATAAGTTCCTTAAGGGGTCTAGTTTCCAAAATGGGGTCACTTATTGGGGGTTTCCACTGTTTATGCACATCAGGTGCTCTCCAAACGTGACAAGGCGTCCAGCCAATTCTGCGTTGAAAAAGTCAAATGGCACTCCTTCCCTTGTGACCTCTGCCGTGCACCCAAAAAGTTGTTTACCCCCACATATGGGGTATCAGCGTATTCAGGAGAAATTGCACAACAAATTTTGTGGTTCATTTTCTTTTTTAACACTTGTGAAAAAAAAATGGTTCTGAAGTAAATTTTTTGCAAAAAAAGTTAAATGTAAATTTTTTCCTTCCACATTGCTTCAGTTCCTGTGAAGCACGTAAAGGGTTAATAAACTTCTTGAATGTGGTTTCGAGCACCTTGAGGGGAGCAGTTTTTAGAATGGTGCCACTTTTGGGTATTTTCTAGCATATAGACCCCTCAAAGTGACTTCAAATGTGATGTGGCCCCTAAAAAAATGGTGTTGTAAAAATGAGAAATCGCTGGTCAACTTTTAACCCTTTCCAAAATTGTGCTGATGTAAAGTAGACATGTGAGAAATGTTATTTATTAAGAAATTTGTGTGACATATCTTTCTGATTTAAGGGCATAAAAATTTAAAGTTTGAAAACTGCTAAATTTTCAAAATTTTCGACATATTTCCGTTTTTTCATAAACAAATGCAAGTGATGTAAAAAAAAATTACCACTAACGTGAAGTACAATATGTCATGAAAAAACATTCTCAGAATCAGCGGAATCCATTACAGCGCTCCAGAGTTATAACCTCATAAATTGACAGTGGTCAGAATTGTAAAAATTGGCCCGGTCATTAAGTTGCAAATTAGCTGTCATTAAGGGGTTAAATGAGAATATGTTTGCAAACCACAAATAAGACTTTCACACATCACATTTAGCAAAATATTAAACCTAGCAGTATATTCCAAAAAAGAAAAATGGCACTTAGAAGTTAATATTTTACATCCCTGCAAATCCTTCAAATGGAACCCACAGGATATCACATTCAGGATTGTGGTTTTTAGGCCATGTTAAAGTACTCACATATGTTTAAAAATAATACGTTTGAGATTGGTTATAGTAACCTTCGGGCTACTTACAATGCAAATAAGTATTTTTCTGGAAATTGTTCAAGGACAACTGAACATAATTTAGTTTGATAACATCTGGCTGCAAATATAAAAGCATCCTCAAAGCCACCAGCTGAAAATTTGTATGCAGTTTAACTCAGTCTGGCATTTTGTGGAGACATGTAGGTTTAGCAATAGCTAGAGTGGTTTGTAAACATTTCCTTTTGAAACATCAATACATTAAATATTGGGATTTTTAATATAAAAAAATTCTAATTAATATATGGTCCGGTGAGGGGATAAAGAACATCCTTGCATTGGCTTTTTGTTGTGTCACCATAGTTTATGTTAAAGCATCCAACTTTAGGTGCAACTCTCATCTGTAAAACAGATGTAACATTAAGTGGAAGACCATAATGTCCCACAGGTCCTAATATTTTCATGTCTAATTTCATGCTCCCTTCAACTGACAATCAGCAGCACTGAATAATATCTTGCGTTTTCATAAGCGTTCTCAGTAGTATCGGAGAATGTAGGAACAGTTACAGGGCAGTATTTTAATCCTGCCATGAACATCACCATTGAAAAAATAAATAAATCTGTGGTTGCTTAGGTGGGGCACTGGTATTTTGAGCTATAGCATTACATCTCCTGCACATCATTTGGGTATAATGAGTTAATTTAAGGTTTGATTATGGAACTCGCTTTTAGATTCAGGCTACATGGCTGTATTTCTGACACTTTTTCTTGAGATTGTGGCAAAACAGCAAGAGGCTAATTCATCGACACTGACATAAAGCACCATTTTGCTACACCAGTCTTGCTGAAAAAGAAGGCACCAAATTTATTAATGAATTCTGTACATCGGGTTAGTGCCATGCTCCTTCGTGCACTGCGCCAGAAGTTCTACTCTAGTTAGAGACTGAAGTAGCATATCTGTCGTACAAAGCTCTGGCATCTTTGATTAATTCTACAAGTGGACGTGGCTATGTTGTAAGGCTAGTTTCACACTAGCATTCGGCAGGGTTGCATAGGGCTGCGTACTTCCTCCATCAAGCCCTGCCCACTGCCGCACCTCTTCCATTCAGCTCCGCCTACGTCTGAATGCGTCCTGCGTACCCTATCTTTAACATTCGGTATGCAGGCCATGCGGATGTTTGCGGATTCGTCCGCATGCGTCGTTTTGACGCTGCGCAGAACTGCGTCGAACGCAACATGTTGCATTTTGTTGAAGATAGGGTACGCAGAACGCATGCAGACGTAGGTGGAGATGAATGGAAGAGGTGCGGCAGTGGGCGGGGCTTGATAGAGGAAGTACGCAGCCCTCCGCAGCCCTGCCGAATGCTAGTGTGAAACTAGCCTTAGAGCCCTATTTTAATAAAGTTTTTAATGTCTCAAAATTATTTTTATATGGCAAAATAAAACTTCTTTCACTGAACATAGATTGGAACAGTAGAGAAATTGTCACTCATGTTGAGGGGGCAGGATTTCAGGACCTGAGCGGGGGATAATAAAAAAAACTTCATCATAAAGCATGAAAAGAGTTTTGACGCATAATGATTGTGATTTGAGAGTGTTGGTGACTTTACAGGTTCTCTGTAAGCAATTAGCGTTATTAGTTGGGGAGAACAGTAAAGCAAAATCCATTGTAGAAACCGATCAGATACAGGAAGAAAGATCAAATTGGTTGCGTTGCTATTATCTTTCAAATAGATAAATTGGAATTCAGTTACCTGAACTGTTTCTTCTCTTCCAGAGTATTTTCCAATTTGTGTTTGGCCACTAACATATATTCCTATTACAGGCAGTAGTTGTATGGTTTCAATTTCTTGATTATCAATATACAAAGTCGCATCCTCTTCCGTCACTAGAAGTCTTATCTGGTGCCAACCTTCATCAAATAATTTCTAACAAAGAAGGAAAACAATCATTTCTATCAAGCTGCAGTACATGTATTTGTGAGAAAATGTTTATTATATTCAAGTCAAATTGCATATTCATATAATTCATATAAATATGCAATGCAAACTGTATATTCATATTATTTTCTGGAGCATTTTATTTCATTTATATCTAAAGGTCTATTAACACTGCAACATTGTAGTGAATGAGCATAGGAATGCTTGTTTCACGATAATACAGCAGTTCGAACAAACTGCTGACAAATGAACAAAATTGGGGAAATGATCTTTTGGGTTGCACAACAAATCATCATTCTCAGTAGCGCATCACCCTGTATAAACAGAACCTGTGGCTCACAGAATGTGAGAAAATGTTTGCGCACTGAACGATCTATCACATATAGGGATGAGCGGACTTGTGGAAGATTGGGTTCTGGTACCTGACCTGAACTTTAGTCCAAAGATTGGTTCAGGTACCATAACTGTACCCGAATTTGAACCAGAACCCGAACCTCATTGAAAACAATGTAGATCCGAACTTTGGATCTGGAAAGAAAAGAAAATCTCACTCTCCTTCCCCTGGAAGGATCAGGAGGGAAATTTTGCTATGAATCTGAAAAAAGAATGAATACATTAATAAATTATGCAAACTGTAAATTTGTATTCATTGCCGAAGATATACTTTAACCACTTACTGACATATAAAAAACAGTTCTATCATATGCCGGCTGCCTGACTTTGCAAGTCTGCATCTTTCTCATCAAATGATGGCTGTGATATTCAGGCATCATATGCCACAGGTGGAGTGGAGCCCTGCTCGTGGCTGATAGCCTGTTTAATTGCCACTACCAGCCTCTGACAGCAGCATTCACTAAACCGAGTCAGGGGGTGCTTCATTCTATTCACCCATCAGTGTGCCCGTGATGTGATCGCAAGGCACCAATTGGTTGCCATGACAGTTTTGAATGCCATTTTTATGACATTTACTGTACTTTGTGGCAAAAAAGACCCAATGACATGGTAACTTTGTTCTACAAGTCAGTACAGTTATGATGATTCTAAATGTATTTGTAGTACTATCTTAAAAAAAAAAGTAAAAAAAAAAATATTTTATGTTTCAGCCATCATATTCATAGAGCCATACTTTTTTTGTATTTTTCATTTGATGGTGTTGAATGCTAGCATGTTTTTGCAGGATGAAATTTAGTTGATATAGGTACCATTTTGGGGTCCATATGACATTTTGATCACCTTTCACTCCATTTTTTGCAAGATAACATAAGCAAGAAAAACAGCAATTCTGTCATTTTGATTTATTTTATATTACAGGGTTCGTTGTTTGAGATAAATATTTTTATATTTCATTAGCCTTATTGTATAATTCTACCTATAATATAAATGGAATAATTGGTCTTCAATCAAGCCCAAGCTCAGCTTCATAGGAATAGTATTTTGGAGACGGGTTGCGGAGGAGGAGTAATAGGAGTCAATTACCAACCACCAATCGTCTCCTCCTAAATGATGCTGTCACCGTTGACAGTGACATCTAAGAGGTTAAACTGTTGTAACTGGTGATAGCTCCCATCACAGCAATTACTCTTGGGTGCCAGTTGTATAACACAGAAAGCTTCCATACTATATGGAGCATGCTATATTCCTGGGTTAGCATCGTAGAGATGGTGCACTTCAGCCATAAATCTATGGCGCACATTGTCAAGCAGTTGAAATAGACAATCACTTTGATTTCAGTATGTAAAAGTTTTGCACAATCAAATTAATTTTACTACAGAAAAAATATCTTGCCTATCTATACATAGTGAAACAAGCAATATATTTAAACACACAATATATATTGTGGTATGGCAACTGTTCATGTGGTTAATGGGCGGTATGTATTACATAAGTGGGTGGCCTCTGTGATGGAAGCATGGGCTTGTTTTGGCTCAGCAGATCTACTGGTGAGGGTTTACTATACATTGGGCAGGCTTCCAGGTGACTCGGAGAGATGGGTGGGTCCAGTCACCTACATACCCCACCCAAGGGGGTGCGTCTCAACACCCAAGATGGAGCCTGGGTGTTTGTGCACGGGCAGTAGTGCTGGCTAGTCTGAGCCAGAGTGAGGAGGCCTGTGATATACCTCCGTAGAGGACACCTCTGAGGATAAGAAGTATCCGGAACCTGTGAGGTCATCACGGACACTAAACGGACAATAATCCCCATTAGGCACCGGGTGCTGCATGTTATCAAGTTCCTGAAGAGAGGTTTATGCTGTGTACCAATAAACTGAATGGACTTTTTAACCCTGAGTGTCCCGGTATATCCCTCAACGACCAGCCAAGTGAGTACTCTCTGTCCACAGATAGTGGAGACTTGTTACAATATATAAATTACGGTATTTTGTTTTCATGAGATTGGAAAATGTATCTTCTTCTCTTCATTATGCCACTCTTCATCATGTACAATCTCATAGAATTCCTTTAACTATAATATGCTGTATTACCAGCAAACATAGGTCTTAAAAGCATGGATAATTAATAGAATATTAGTTATACCTTTACTCCAGGTGTAGCAAACTTAACAATTTGAATATCATTTGTTTGGCTGGTTGTAGTAAAGGACAATGTTTTGTCTTCTCCATTTAATGAAACAGCAGTTTGTACTACACCATCAGGTGCAACTATTCTCCACAAATCCCATTTCTTTTTTATTTTAAATCTCTGAGTGGACACAAAGACATATGATGGGGGAAGACCTTCTGGAAAAATATTTCTATGAAGACAAAAAAAGCAGATTTACAATTTTCCCAGAGGAAATCAATGGAAACAAACTGCAAAACTCATGAGCTAAATAATCATATACAAAGCAATTCTTAAAATTGTTATTTCTAAACTAATTTATTTTCAATGTTTTACTATAGAAAAAGGTGTATAGAAAAATGATAGATGACAAATAGATTAGATAGATGATAGATGGATGGATAGATAGATACAAGGTAGATAGATAGATAGATAGATAGATAGATAGATAGATAGATAGATAGATAGATAGATAGATATGGGATAGATAGATAGATAGATAAACCAAAAAAATGGAACAGCACAATCAAAACACACAAAGGGTGCAAAATCCTTCTCAGCAAATCATCCTATACTTGCCCAAGTCCATATGTAAAAAGGAAGGCAGCACTCCAAAAATTGAGGTAGATAAGTGGATTT
>VIAB01000488.1:162719-184404 GCA_009801035.1 Oophaga pumilio
CCGATATTTTTAGATATCGAGCAGTATCGCTCAACACTAGCCTTAAGACATAGCAGAAGTGTAAGATAAAGTAACAACACAGTGTAACACATTTCACAAAAACTAAACAATTAATAGAATTCTGGTAAAATAGATATACTTTTTTGGGCATCTTGAGCTGATAGATTTTGATATTCTGATTAGAGACCACCATAAGAGGCAAGAGCAGGAACTATGATCTCTTGTCATTTTTTTTAAATAAACAGAGATTGATTTATTTTAATTGGCATTGTGCAATACTTTATCTCCCCCTGCAGCAACTATTAAAATAGAGCAAATTGATAGCAACATAGCTCTTTAGCTACAAAATTTAGATTCCCTATCATCAAGTCATAACTAGGGACATGAAATATAAATAGATTTGACTGAATAACCACTTTAACTGAGCTAGAAAGCATAACTATATTATCTTATTCCAGTCCTAGGATCAGAAATCTGTCATCAGTAACATTGTGCTTACATATCGTTCCAACTATAAGGTTTTGGTTTTCCTTTGGTTAGTAGGGGATTTTTGTGTTTTACCCTAGTTCACGATGAATGGCTGAAGAGTGAAAAAATAACAACTGTATAGTAAAGTGACTTAAGTGTCAACAATTTAGAAAGTTTATTCAACATGATTACTTTTATTCCATAACTATAGAAAGATTTAACCTAACATAAAACTGTATAATTTTTTTTATTTTTTTATACTACATTTCCTAGCAAAATCTGTGTTTAGATACTGTCACAATTATGTTGGAATTTTCTTGCTTTTTCTTGTAGTTTTATTTTGTCTCACAAGAAAATATTTAATTTGTGTGGTGCAAAACAGACAACAAAACTGAGCATGAAGTAAACATATCAGTACAAGCTACTGTTACTGCAATAGTATCCAAGCAAATGCAACAGCAGAATTCTATAGTTATAGTCTATGCAGCAGTGCTGCCATTCAAAATCAATATATTCAATGTACATACATACCTTAAACTCAGTGTGCAACTGCATTTGTGAGTTTGTACAATATTGCAGCGATAGCCTCTGGCACTTATATATCTATATCATTTTTCTTGGAGGTACTGCTCAGTTTAGTTTTTTTTTAGCATATATTTTGAAGATGATCACTGCCTCTGTTTTAGGCTGAGCCTTTTTCTAATCTAAAGCCACATTCACACGTTCAGTATTTGGTCAATATTTTACATCAGTATTTGTAAGTAAAACAGGAGTGGAACAATCAGCGGAAAAGTATAATAGGAACAAGTCACCACTTCTGTATTTATCACCCACTCCTGGTTTTGGAAAATGAACAGATAAAAAATGCATATATTTTTAATGCGTTTCCTTAGCATAAACGCAATAAAAGCGCATGTAATCCGTACATGACTTTATCAATAAAGTTTTATTAAAGGTAAGTAACAGGAATTATCCAAAATAAAATAGCTTTATTTACAACATGACATAAAAGAAACACATGTAAAAAATGCTCTTAAAAACACAATGTAAAATTCTGGAAAATCTGCAGTATCAAACATGCACCAAATATCCATTGTGCGAATGTGGCCTAAGGCTGCTTTTAATTAAAGCTGGAGCCTACCTGTCCTTTGTATTTGTAGGCCTTGACCCAGAAGAAGAACATTCAATTTGATAATGTAGGTCCCACCTACAGGTTATGCCTTGTTGTAGCAGATGAGCACACACAAACTTGTGTGCTAAGTAACTCAATTCTACAAATATAGTCTGCACAGAGGTGATGCAGTTTAAAATTCATATATTCAATGTTCACATATTACTTACCATCAATAGTGTGCAGCTGCATTTGTTTGCAGATATATTCCTATTGATTACCTCTCAGAACGTTCACCTATTGTATCCAGTAGAAATGGGGTAATCGACTTGTGGGACAACGGACAGTAGTCTCTGGCAAATGGACAGGAGGCTTTCAAATCTCTTACCCCAGGATCCTTGGAACTGCTTTTGATTAGCTAGAGCAATGTCATCATTGTGAAATGTTGATGGATAATCAAAATGCCTTTCAGAGATTCCCAGAAGAAAAGTGATTCCTGCTATTGTGACTACTAGCCAATAAGTTTACTAGTAGAGATGAGCAAACCCGAACATAAATGTTCGGCTTTCATATAGGACACTTTCTGTCCGGATCTAACCTCCGAACATGGACTTTTCCTTGAAGGAAGTTGCAATGTTCAGAGTTCTGGGGATTGTTTTCAATGAGGCTTGAGCTCTGGTTCAAGTTCAGATACAGTTCTGGTACCCAAACTGAATTTTGGAATAAAGTTCAGCTTGTGTACCAGAACCCAAACTTCCACAGGTCCGCTCATCCTTATTTACTAGAAGCAGTTTCTTCTCCCCAGCATTAGGGGACATTCTTTGAGGAAATCACAATAACAGCAGATGTCCTCTAAGAAATATGTAACAGCAGTATGTAGATACAATAACATGTTTTAAATTGTTTTAATTGACAAAAATTGTCCTGCTTAGCAAGATACAGTTTAGCATACTGAAATAATATTTAATAGTGTGACAACCCCTTTAAATTAAAATCCAAATTGCCTTTTGACTCATATCCTCAGGCCTTGAGTCACACTTTTAGTGCTTAGGAAATATTAACTCATATATCTCACTATTAATACAATGGCCTTGAGATATTTCCATAGATGCTCCATGATCATCAATGATGTAGCCGTCTTACGATATACAATATGCCTTATTTGTTATTCAGTAACCGTTCACACACAATTGATAAATACATTAAGAAAACATATTAGTTCCTTATTATAATATCAAGTAATAGGCAAAAAAATCAGTTTGCAATAACAAGCAATGTGTTGAGTAATAGTTCAATATTACACCTGCGTCACTTTTAGCAATGCACGGCTTGGGGACAAATTTCCTTTCAGCATCTCATTTTCATGCAAAACAAAGAAAATATGTCATTTTACTATACTTCATTAAAAGTAATATTTGTGCAACCTTTTAATGGAAAGAAAACTCAGAAAGCAGCTGAGCAGCTTTCTGTATGAATTAAGGCTTATTTAAAATGCTTTATTTAATGCAAATATGATGCAACATGAAATGCAGATTTCATACTAAAACAGTAAAAAGTACAGTTTAAAAAAAGGAAAATAAAAATGATAATTTGCTTTTATTACATACTTAGTACAGTGCGGTCATTCGGTGAGCAGCACATGAGGAGCGACGGCTGTTTTAATGCAGGGTTACCAACTTGACTTTTTCATTTTTCTAGACAGCTTTTTTCAGAGGTGGTTAAACTAGGTATTACACTTAGGCCGAGGTCACACTTGCGAGAGCAATGCGAGAAACTCGCACGAGTCTCTCGCATCAATGCCCGCCACTGTTGCCGGCACTCGGGACCAGAGCGTGCGGCTGCAGGTACTTCTATGCAGCCGCACACTCCGGTCTGAGTGTTGGCGGCAGTGCCAGGTATTGATGCTAGAGAGTTGCGCGAGTTTCTCGCATCACACTCCCAAATGTGACCCCAGCCTTACTGGTTGTAAAGACAATCAAAATTAGTTTTTTGGGGGTGGGAGAGATTTTTAAAGGAATCTCGTAGAAAATACTTCTCATTCATGAAATTAGATGCATTAAAGATGTAAAAGAAGGCACTATTAATTTTTATTGGTATCCTAGTTTGTCTAAGTTTGTATGAAGCCACAATGTGGTCATCTTCATAAGCCTTTAAAGACAAGAAATAAATGCTTCTTATGCATGCTTTCCTTTTGCAACACAGGTTTTATGGTAATTTACACACCCCTGATAATATGCCAGAGTTTTTGTCATGTAAAAAAAATCATATCAAGAACTTTTTCACCTTTTAGTATCTCCCATAATCTGTACATTTCAAATGAATAGTAAGTATTTTGTGGTGGAAAAGTCAAAATAAAGACCTAAAATAATGTGTTTGCGTAAATATGCACACTCTTAAACTAATTATTTATGTACCCTTTGAATTTATGACTGTATTCAGTCTTTTTGGTTGGGATATATCAGCATGGCACTTCTAGAGTTGACAATAGTTTCCCACTCTTCTTTGCATTAGTGCTCTAAATTTGTAAGATCACCTGGGTACAGCCCTTTTCAGGTCAGCCCACAGATTTTCAGTTGGTTTCAGGTCTTGGCTCTGGCTGGGCCATTCTAAAACTGATTTTGTTCTAGTGCAGCCACTTTTTTGTGGATTTGAAATTCCTCTTCATCTGCAGCATGTTAGCAGAAGACTTCATGTTTTCTTGCAAAATTGACTGATATTTGGAACAGTTCATAATACCCTCCATAGGTGGCAGAATAAAATGTAAGACTTGCTTTTCACCATTGTCTGAGGCGCTGTCTTTTGATTCATTGTTATGAAATTTTGCTCCAGGATGGACTCCCTGGTTTTGAGGTGCGCCTTTTCTTTGTCTTTGTCTTAAATAGACTTGAATTTTCATTGGGTGCGGTTTAACTTTTTGTATTTTAGTCCTAGGTAATGTCACTGTTGTGCCAAAATTACCGTAATCCATTTATTGATGATTGTCTTCACAGTGTTCCATGGCATATCAAATGCCTTGGAAAAAATGTTATCCCCTTCTCCTGACTGATAGATTTCAACAATGAGATCCCTCTGCTGTGTTGTAAGCTGTAAAAAGCAACTAAAAATGTTTAGAAAATCATACTAGGCTAAACTATATAAGGGTTACTCAGTGTAAGTGATGACATCTGTGTACTAACTACAATTTAACATGAGTTTAAATGTAAGGCCGTGATCATACATGCGAGAAACTCGCACCATTCTCATGCGAGTCTCTCGCATGAATACCTGCCACTACTGCCAGCACTCGGACTGGAGCGTGCAGCTGCATAGAAAGACATGCAGCCGCACACTCCTGACGCCGGGTGTTCATGCGGTAGACTCGCATGAGAATCGAGCGAGTTTCTCGCATGTGTGATCCCGCCCTAACTGGCTAATTCTAAACACAATCACATCCCCTATTATAAGAGAACGTTCACACTTTGTAATCACATTATGCAATCACACTATGCAATCACATTATTCTAGGTTTTTTTTGTCATTTTTATTTTCACCCTCAAAATTAATTCAGTTTGTTTCTTTGTACAAATTATGGGTGACATTAAAAGTGGAAAAAATTCTGGAATTATTCTTTTTGGTATGTTTTTTTTGCATGACAAAAATGTGGCATTTTCAAGGGAGTATTTAGACTTTTTATATCCATTGTGTATTGATTTCATATCTTTAGAATAGGTCAATATCAGATCAGTGGGTGTCCGACACCGGCACCCCCCACCAGCAGTTCTCTGTGCTGGCAGAGCCAAAAGTGATCAGTTGTGGAGCACAACTATACAGCTCTGTCAACTGTATATTGTCTGCAATGGGGTACTGCAGAAACACCTGAATTCAGATGAATAGATGTGCATGTGCAGTACCCAGACACAAGCAATACACAGTTAAAGTAGCTGTGTTTTTCAGCTCTGCATCTAAGGATAGGCCATCGATATAACAAACCGGACAACTCTTTTTAAGAACTTTTTATCCCCATATGTATAAAATCTGCACTTACATTTTGGTATCAAACATGCATCAAGAAATCATTATTAAATAAGTCATATTATTGCCATCACATCAAGCACATTCCGGTAAACCAAGCCTGGTTGTGCAATATACCTTTAGGGATCACACTGTCGCGATACACTGCTTTCGAAATGGGTGGATCTGGATACCCTATTAAGTTAGGAAAAAAATCAAACAGAATACATTGTTCACTAAATAAACATTACAGCTTTAAAGTGTGCCTATCATTTATAGTGCATTTTTATGTGTTTTACTCCTTTCATGATAGACTTAGCTGCTGCCTGCTGCCCGATCTATAGGCAGCATTTACCAGACACTGGCTGCATGATTTAAGCCATGTAGCCTTTACTCTGAAATTCCGAGGTTTTTTTAGAGGAAAAACATACTTTAAAAGCTGCTGTGGACTGAGCCATTCAGGAGACTAATCATACAGGCGAGTCCCCAGCATCTTCTCCTCGCCCACTACTCTTGAGGTCACATAAACCGCGCATGCATGAGAAGAGACTTGTCAATCCAGGGCAGCAAGCGGGGACAAGTTTTTAAAGTAATTTTTTTCTCTGAAATGCCGCATAAGTTTCAGAGTCAAACATAGCTGACTGAAATCAAGAAGACACTGTCTGATACATCCTTCGCATGGATCGAGCAACATGTATCAGCTGTCAGGGTCCCTTTAAATGTGATGCAGGTTGGTGAGTGGTCCATGTCCTGAGTCCTACACAGATTGCTTAAAAAACTACTCAGAAGAACTCACTTCAGAAAGCAGAAGAGTTCAGTTTCCTGACGGCACACATACTGTAGAGTTGTAAGGGCAGAACAGAAAGTTTATGGGTCTATACACTACTCTTACCCAACATGAATATGAACTGTTTGTTGCTACTAAACTGTTGTACGGGCGTGCTACCCTGAGATACATCTCGTGTACATAGAAGTTGCTTCCTCAAGGTGGAAAAATATTTAGACTTGAGAGTCTATCTATCTACTGGCTAACACGGTACGAAGATATACATCTTTCCTATTCCTCAAGGTGGTGAGATGAGCGCACTGCCATATACCTAAGACAAATATGAATCTATATGAATCTATGTATAGTATCAGTGGTGGCGCGGGGTTATACAGACATCATGAATATAGAGGACAACATGGCAATAGGTTTGCTACTTCTCTAGTGATAAAATCACTGTTTTATAAGCAGGAGCCTATCAAAACTTTAAAAAACTGTTGATTAACTGATATATCGTTGGACTCAGGGCCTCTGTCTCTTCATTATGCTGCTCTCAGATTAGGAGGCAAAAACCTGGTGACAGGATTTTTTATAAGGTTTCTTGTCTCACACCGTTCTCAGGTCCATTAAAATACTCGTATGTTGTCAAAATGTTTTGATCATTGTATAGAGCAAATGTCAAAAACTTTAGTTGGATGAAAGTCATCTCATCATCAGTGATTTACTCAAATAAATAACTATATAATCCAGACATTAGTATAGCAAATAAATAACTTCTTTAGAGTAACATTGATCTAATGTTAACATTTCAGTATTTCACTAAGCAAAAAAAAGCTTTCAGGATAGAAAACACCAATACTATATCATCCAAATTAGTACAGTAGGCACATTATCTTTTTATGTGTTGGAAACACCCTCATATACCTACATATTAAATTGTAGGCATTTGGAGACACAGTATGGTCCCAAAGAAATCTGTAGGCTATATGACTATGCTGGGTGACAGGTCAATATACTGATATAAGGAAGCAGTTTCAGCAGAATTTAAATACAAGAATGCTCCATTCAGGTTAAGGCTTCAAAGCTCTGTTCTCAGGGTTCAATCTTTGTATCACTGATGGTCCCAATGGTAGGACCCTGAGAGAATAGCCTTATTGAGAATAATCTTTTAAGCATTTCATAGTGCCTTTTTAATCGATGGGTTGTTCATATAATGCACAACAAGGCAAATTATTTTACGTGAAAGACAGTCCTTGAATCTGCTCTCTACTTCTGCAAATAAATGATGATCGTTAACAAGGGATTTTGTCCATTAACTTAGAATACCCCAAAAGGTTAATGAAAATTGATTTTTTTGAACCAAATATACTCTTGGAAAACCAAATAAACTTGTTCTACTTTGTGATATGAATCCCAACAGTTGCCATAGCTGTCTGCTAATATCTACAGAAGTTCCAATTACAATGTTGATTCAATAGTTATATATATGTCAGCAGATTTCTTCAGGTACCATGGAGAAGAAGTACTGCCTGAAATGCTGTCATTTAGCCCCTATAAAAATCATAGCACTTTTGTGACAAACTATGATGAATTTGTCGGAAGTGCATGGCTACACCCTGTCCTGCTCAAAAATCCCTCTCACATTTCAAAAATGTTGCAGAGATGGCCAGGACTGGCATAAAAATTCCAAATGTCACAATATTTTGGTGCACCTTCAGGTTGCGTGAACATTTTTGAGACATTTCAAGCCGTTTTACATGAGAATACTGTTGAAACTGCTTGATGAATTAGACTCAGAGTGTATTTTGTCTTGCTTATTTCTGACTAATTTAACCTCTTAATGTTTGCCTATATGCCATTTTATGGTGGTCATGTGATTTTTTTTTGTGTAAAGAAACCCTGCAACCCTGAGCACTTACATTGACACTTCTATGTAATTCTGCAAAAAAATGTGATTTATACAAAAGACCCATTAGAACCATGCACTATAATGAGGCACTGAATCACTGAATATTGAATCACTTTAGCCTCTGGCCCTTTTTTCAACAGCATCCTGTCCTTTCCTGTAGGTTCTAAAGTTTAGTCAACCACAATTCAGTGCATCATGCTCCCCCGGAAGAAAGCAAGCGCCGAAATGCGCGTAGGGGACTGGGTTGCACGTTCCTATTTCAGGTAAAAATGATATCTTGACCTTACTTTATGCCCTTTTCACATGCACTTTACTTTATATGCCAGTACTTACAGTGCTCATAAGCCTGATCGGCTATCTGACTTATGCACCCTAGCACCTTGCTATTTGTTCATATTCTATTAACACACTGATGTGGATTTACTATTTTACTACTATATACAACTGATGTATACATCAGTGAATATATATAAATTGTCATTTAAATTATTTACTGCATCTAAGGTACTATCATGATATTTCCACTACACTATGAGTAAGCTGTTTGTAGTCTCCACTTTTTGGGCAATTTGCAATGTAACAATCTCTTAGGAGTTATACCTTTGGGAGTGATTTATACTCTTTTTTTGCAACATGCGCCACCATCTGTTTCAGCTGCTTTTTCATTTCTGTTTTTTTATTTTCTATCCTTAATAAAATGTTGTATTTTATATCATTATGTTCCTCTCATATGGTATTTTTTGCATCACATTTTCCTATATGATCCTCACAATTCAGTGCATGTCCATAATGACGGGACAACAAAATAACAGATCCCAAACAAAGGCCAAAGTGATTCCATCTGCCTCCATAACAGTGAATAGTTCCAGTGAGAGTTCCATCTGAATTCTGTTTTCTTAGAAGGAAATCCAAATATAAGTGCTCAGCATAAACAGGTGCTTCTCACAAAATTAGAATATCACTATTTGCGTCAACTTCTGTGCATATTATCAGGCCAAAATCACCAGGGTATGTGAACTTTAGATCAGGGTCATTTGGATGTTTTGGGTTGTCATTATGATTTAAAAAGAGAAAACACAGAAGTTTGACTATAAATGGCTTCACCCAACCACTAACCATGAGTGGAGAAAAAGTTTTGGTGTTATCATTCATATTCTCTGAAAAAAGGCCAAGAAAGCCAAAATTGTAAACTTTTGAGCACAACTGTAAATTGAGCAAAGAGACACACATCTATTCAGAATGTGGCTTGGAGTACATTTAATGCATACTTGGGGTCACAATAATAATACCAACATTGATAGGTCAGATATCTATTCTTTACAGACTGCTGGGAAAGTAACGCAAAAGAGGCATCAACTTCCAGGAAAAATGTGCTATCGCAATCCTTTTTTCAACATATCATAGGTAGAGAGGAAGCAAATTTGTTTGGGTTCCCTCTTATTCAGCAAGCTATAAGTGGTTGCCGAATAAGCTACAGAGGGAATGTGCTGTGACTGTGACACAGCCGTGACACATGCAGCTGTGGCGCCAATCAGCTGTTCAGCCGACGCGATCCAGGAAGCCAGGTTCCCTCTGCAGCTTATTCGGCAAGCGCTATAACTCGTAGCTTGCCAAATAAGAGGGACCCCGAACAAATTCGCTCATCTCTAATCATAGGAGTATCTGAAATGGTTTAAACTTTTACTGAATAAGGTAGATAATCACAGGTATTCACTCATTTACAGATTAGAGCAATGAGGTGCAAAAACAATCCCAAGAGTGTTCCTGAAGAAATTGGCTATATTGATTCATAAAACCAAGAAATCTCTGAAGAGCCTTGAGATTCAATAGTTGTTCAGGACAGCAGGAGCATTCTCATACTTTTGTCTGGTTAAAAAAAAACTGATTCCAACTGGATCTTTTTTTAACATTGAAGTCTAGGGGTAATGGATCCATTAAATATCCATCTGTTTTTTTTCCTATTAAAAAGGATCTGATTTTTGCTTACTGGATCAGTTTCAAAGAATGATTACATGACAGTTCACATGTCCATTAGTGTATGTTAAATATTTATTTTTCAACATCCAGTAAGCAAAAAACGGATTCTTTTCAATTGGAAGAAAAAGAGATGGCTATTTAACAAATCCGTTTTTTCATAGACATCTATATTAAAAAAATTGATCCAGTTGAACGGATTATTTTTTTTAGCCAAACAAAAGAGTTATGTCTGCACCACTTTTTTGTCAATGGATTGCTGCTGGATCTATCACCACTTTTTTGTCAATGCATTGCTGCTGGATCTATTTCAAACGGATGATTACAGGACATGTGAACTTAGCCTAAAAGGTAGCTAACGTAACTTCAATAACTGTTTTCAAGAACATTAAATTGCTAAAGCATTTTTCAATTTCTAATGATCTCAAAAGATCAGGTCACAACAAACTAATCAAAGAAAAGGATCCATCTGCATACCATATTTTGCTCCTAATCCTTCTCTGTTAATTCAGGAAAGTCTCAGTTCTCAGAAAACTTCACCTCCCTTTGTGTTACAATATTACATTGAATAAAAACTTCAAAATGTCAAGAATGTTTTATGCATAAAACTAACATTGCCAAATATATTCTGAAAATCTCTAAGAAAAACCTTGTAAAGAAATATTTGGCATTCTCTGTTGGAACTAGACATCTATGTCCCGTTTAAGCTTTTGGCTTATGGTAGAGGAAATACAGTTCTTTCAATTCAATATGTTCTGCAAAATATGATGACAGATTTCATATGACAAATGCAAATATATATATGTAAAGAAAACCGTTCAAGCTTTAATACTACTGACAGCAAGGCTTTGTGACTTTCATTAGAAAAGCCTACAGGTGGAGAAGGAAGGTAAATATTGGATAAGACCATAAATGCAACGCAAAATGCCATTATCTTTACTGAGCGGGTCAATGTATAGGAAGTATTCTGATGTTCCATAGATCAAGAGCTATACAGGTGCTGATCAAAGGAATGAATAATAAAGATAAACACTATGCTACTTTATTTTCTTTGATACACAAAGCTAAGTAGACATATTAATGGCACTTTAAATGCGTTGCGGTAAACGAGGCTACATACCTGTAACTTTTCCTCTCTGCAATCACAAGTTACAGGGAGCTTCAGCTAATCTAAATAATAAATCTGTATTATTAAAGATCATCTACTGGTGGTAGCGGCAGGCAAACAGAATTGTATGACTTAGGTTTGTCTATATAGAAAAGCAGTATACTGAGGCCTCATAACAGAAAACTTGATCTCTTAAATCAATCTATAATTTGAAGTTATTCAGAACAAAAGCAGTACATTGGAGCTCGCTAACAGAAAACATGAGCTCTTCTTATTTCTTTATGAAGCAGCTCGGCACAAAAAGGTAGACCTTTCCAAATCCAAAAGGTTAAGGTAAAATGACAAATCATCATTATTCATTTTCTGTTGTTATCTATTGCCTAGTCAGGGCTAGCAATAATTGAATGCAGATCTATCTTTCATCATTTACATCCTACTACAATATTCATTTACTTAAAAATTTACCAGCAGAAAATGGTCCAAATTGACTTTTTGGCCATCTGAAACAGCAGGGTCTTATTGTGTATTTGTAATATACAATACACTGGTTACTACTGTACCTATCAAAAGTGGATTGGACTCATTGATGCACATGGAGAACAAAGGCAAACCTGTCTGCTTTTATCCTACAGAACACCTACTGTAGCAGGCTATGGAACTGGCTATGAAAGAACAATGTCAAAACACACAATACATCTCAGCTTTCTACATATTGCAACATATTGGGCTGTATGGTGGACACATGGCCATAGAGTCTATTCTGACTTCAGTTCACCTCTGAAAGCACCCACAATTGGCACATGGGCATCAGAACTGGATTATGGAGTAATGGAAGATGCTGACCTGGTCTGACGAAGGATGCTTTCGTTTATGCCTTGTAGAAATGGAAAAATGTTACCATGACATTTATCTTCGATCTAAATTTTGTTGTAGAACATATCCACATCTTCATAGCAATGGCTTTTCCTCAGCAATGGTGTGAGGTAGTGAAAAAGATTACATTTATGGCCTAGCTTCCATCACTGGCAGCTGCATCCAGTTGGAGAAGAAATAGAGAAGTAGTTAAGTAATAAAAGCAAACAAACATGCTTGCTTGGATAACTCCCATAGGATTAAACAGAGACACACCAGTACATTCTCAGCTACAGAAAAGACAAAAAGGGGTGCCAGACACTGCTTCTGAGTTTATGTATCACAAAAGGTATGATGTCATTTCACTTACCTGGACAGGAAAGGATCCACCCTTACCCCCACTAATCCTGTTAACACACGTAAACTCCAACTGAGACCTTCCCCATGGCAGTACTGTGGAGACCCAGTCTCCTGCTTGAAAATTGTGGACCTTCTTGTTTCACCATTTCTCTTCCTTAGTCTGGATGGCAAATCTACCCTGTGATTGTCTCCCTTGCAATTTTCACTGCTTCAAGTCAGCTACACTTCAGTATCCAAAGGAAATTTTTTTCTATTATTTGATCATAAAAAAAAAAAACAACATATGCAGGGATTCGGGGAAAGACCCTTCTTCAGGCATATAAGATGTCTAAAACTAATCTCCCTAAATACCCTCCCTTTTCCCCCAGAAGTGACATTAATCCTTAAAATTGTTTTGTTACTATTAGCAAATTATGTGCACTTCAACATCTAAAAAAATTTCTAAATTATCTTTCAGAAAATTCCAAAAGCATAAATTAAATGCATATATCTTATAAATTATGAGAGGAACAGTTATGACCTTCCAGTTAATTTAGGCTCATATCTACTAAACAGTTTTCTCCAATGAAAGATTTAACCCTTTTTGCCCCAAGCAATCTAAATTTAATAATCCAGAACATCTCTCAGTCCTGATCTTGTTCTCCAGGGTCTCTGCTACCCCTGGTAGCTGAGACCCCAGAGATTTTTGGGCTCAGGGGGCGCTATTCACGAGGGAATAAGGCCTTTTAGTGGCTGTCATTTTAATGCATATTGGTGGTGGTTAAGGGGTTAAACAGTGAAGATTGCAAGTTAGAAAATCAAAGGGTGGAGTTGCCATGAAGACTACGGAAAAGAAAAGGTGGAGCAAGAAGGTTTGTGCTCATCAAGCAGGAGAGTGCGTCTCTACGGGACTACTGCAAGGGAAGGTCTTAGTCGAAGCTTACGTGTGTTACCAGGATTAAGGGGGGCAAAGGTGACATTGTACCTTTTGTGATCCATACAGTCATAGCTGAAAGTGTTGGCAGTGGCACCCTTGAATTATTTCCAGAAAATGAAGTATTTTCCCAGAAAATTATTGCAATTGCACCTGTTTTGTTATACACATTTTATTTCCCATGTGTGTATTGGAACAACATGAAAATAAAAAGGAAAATTGGACACAATTTCGCATAAACCCCCCAAAATAGGCCTGACAAAATTGTTGGCAACTTTCCAAAATTGTGGGTAAACAACTTTGTTTCAATCATATGATGCTCATTCAAACTCATTCAGCATCACCTATGGCGAGTAACAGGTGTGGGCAATAGGAAAAATCACTCCTAAAACCAGATAAAAAGGGGAGAAGTTTACTCAATATTTGCATTGTGTGTCTGTATGTGCCACACTAAGCATGGAGAACGGAAAGATGAGAGGAGAACTATCTGAGGACTTAATAACCAAAATTGTTGAACAATATCAAGAATTTTAAAGTTGCAAGTTCATTTCCAGAGATCTTAATGCTTCTTTGTCCACGCTGCACAATGTAATCAAGAAGTTTACAACCCATGGCACTTGTAGCTCATCTCCTTGGATGTGGATGGCAGCTAAAAATTGATGAAAGAAGGCAACACAGGATAGCCCAGATGGTCGATAAGCAGCCCCAATCCAGTTCCAAAGAAATTCAAACTGTCCTGTAGTCTTACAGTATATTAGTGTCAGTGTGAACTATCCATTGACATTTGAAAGAAATGAAAGGCTATGGCAGGAGACCTAGGATGACCCACATTGTGGACATAAAGTCATAACTAGACTGCAGTTTGCCAAAATGTACTAGAATAAGCCAAAATCCTTCTGGGAAGGTGTCTTGTGGACAGGTGGGACCAAGATAGAGCTTTTTGTTAAAGCACATCACTCTACGGTTTACTGAAAACCAAATGAGAAGAGAAAACAATATCTACAGTCAAATATGGTGGAGGTTCAAAAGTGTTTTGGAGTTGTTTTGCTGCCTTTGGCACTCAGATCCTTGACTGTGTGCAAGACACCATGAAATTTGAAGATTACCAAAGGATTTTTGGTCGCAATGTAGTGCTCAGTGTCAGAAAGCTGGATTTGCATCTAGGTCATGAGTCTTCCAACACTACATTGACCCCAAACATACTTCAAGAAGCACCCATAAATGGATGGAAACAAAGCAGTGGAGAGTCCTGAAGTGTCAAGTATTGAGTCTGGATCTAAATACAATTAAAAACCTGTGGAGAGATCTTAAAATTGTTGTTGGGAGGAGGCACCCTTCAAATATGAGAGACCTGGAAAAGTTTGCAAAAGAATAGTAGTACAAAATTCTAATTGAGAGGTGTAAGAAGCTTGTTGATGGTTATAGGATTCGATTGATTGCAATTATATATTCCAAATATTAAGTTGAGGGTACCAAGAATTTTGTCTGGCCCATTTTGGGGGTTTTGTGTGAAATTATGTCCACTTTGCATTTTTTCCTCTGTTTTCATGTTGTTCTAATACATTCAAAGGAAATAAACAAATAAACATGTGTATAACAAAACATGCATAATTGCAATCATTTTCTGGGAGAAATACTTCATTTTTTTGGAAGAATTTCAAAAGTACTAACATTTTCGGCCATGACTATATACCCATAATAAGTAGTGTCGGCTGGCGTTCTTTTTTGTCTTTTTTGTAGCTGGGATTCTAATTATGACATTTGCACATAGGCTGACCGGTGTGGAAACTGTGGGCCAATTTAAAACACTAGAAGCCTTATCTCTTATGTGAGTGGTCTTGTGCCACTCACTAAGTGTAAGTTCCTTTGCCCCTTTTCGTGGATTTTTTTATTAAATAATCTCTTCCACGTCTGATTGAAAGTGTTGAGATTAAGCCCATTTTTTTGTTGTTTCTTCACTTACCATTCCAGTCATTTATTTTCTTCCTTTATGTTTCTGGTCTGGAGATAGGTACAATTCCCAAAGGTGGATCATGCATCTGCCAGACATTTATGGGTCTAAGGCCAGATTATTCATTTAAAGAATTTGCATGACATGGCTTCTTCATGGGTCTTGTGGAGTCCATATCCTGATGGTTCACTGCTATTCTTGCATTACAGAGAAGTTGCATACAATATTTGTCAGGTGATTTTAATGTAATGACTGGTTGGGGGACCTTTTTCTTAAGTAAACATGTATTTTGTGATAATTTAGCTCATATGTTAAACAAATTTCAACCTTAGAGAAAAGTCATCTTGTTATAGTTTCCACTAGGGTCAAAAATTCTGACAGATGATGTAATCCTTGCACTGACTTTGGTACATGGTGAACTATTCGCAGAAACATTATATTACCGTGCAACATCTTTTCTGCTTTTTGAAGTGTTTAGTCTGCAGTTTGTAATATAGTTATTATATTAATTACTGCAGACAAATCACAGTTACATCACTAATATAATGAGTCATATGGATAAAAAATGTCAGCTGGTTGTCGGATATTTGTCTGTTTATATGTCACAAGTTTCATGGCACTGCTTAATATTTAATGACTTTTTGTAAATGCGTGTGCAAATTTGGAACAAGCTGCCTGACAATTTCTTAAAAAATATCAGTGTCAACCTTATACTGTACATAAGCAAGGTTCTTTAATTAATACAGCCTCTTTCATATACTTATTTATTATATGCAGCAATTCCAGAAAAATGAGATGATTCGGTCAAAACCTGACCTTCATCAGTCATGCAGTGTCCACTGCTAAGACAGTAAGCACTTCCAGTCTTAGCAATGGACACTGCAGACCCTCACACAGCGCGCTGCTATACAGATCTCCTCTATCCAGATGACTGATGAAGGTCAGTTATTGACCGAAACATCTCATTTTTATGGAATTGCTTCATATAATAAATAAGTTCTTGAACACACCTATATGAGTGACAAGTATTTCTACATCACAGCTGACGCATTTGGTTAGCCTACTTGTGCACAACCAGAATTCCAGAAGTGCCGTGTTTTCCTAATTAATTCTTTCATATACTTGCCCCCCCCAAGTATACAGGTGCTTCTCACAAAATTAGAATATAATCAAAAAGTTAATTTATTTCAGTTCTTCAATACAAAAAGTTAAACTCGTATATTATATAGTCACTACAAACAGAGTGATCTATTTCAAGTGTTTATTTCTGCTAATGTTGATGATTATGGCTAACAGCCAATAAAAACCCAAAAGTCATTATCTCAGTAAATTAGAATACTTTATAACACCAGCTTGAAAAATCATTTTAAAATCTGAAATGTTGCCCTACTGAAATGTATGTTCAGTAAATGCACTCAATACTTAATAGGGGCTCCTTTTGCATCAAATACTGCATCAATGCGGCGTGGCATGGAGGCGATCAGCCTGTGGCACTGCTGAGGTGTTATGGAAGCCCAGGTTGCTTTAGTAGCTTGTCTGCATTGTTGGGTCTGGTGTCTCTCATCTTCCTCTTGACAATCCCCCATAGATCTATGGGGTTAAGGTCAGGTGATTTTGCTGGCCAATCAAGCACAGTGATATTGTTGCTTTTAAACCAGGTATTGGTACTTTTGGCTGTGTGGACAGGTGCCAAGTCCTGCTGGAGAACGAAATGTCCATCTTCAAAAAGCTTGGAGTCAGGGGGAAGCATAAAGTGCTCTAAAATTTTCTGGCAGATGGCTGTACTGACTTTGGTCTTGATAAAACACAGTGGACCTACACCAGCAGATGACATGGCTCCCGAAGGCATCACTAATTGCAGAAGCTTCACACTAGACCTCAAACAGCTTGGATTGTGTGCCTCTCCACTCTTCCTCCAGACACTGGGACCTTGATTTCCAAATAATATAAAAAAAATTACTGAAAACAACACCTTGGACCACTGAGCAACAGTCCAGTTCTTTTTCTCCTTAGCCCAGGTAAGATGCTTCTGGAGTTGTCTGTTGGTCATCAGTGGCTTGACACAAGGAATGGGACACTTGCAACCCATGTCTTGGATACGTCTGTGTGTGGTGGCTCTTGAAGCAATGGCTCCAGCAGCAGTCCACTCCTTGTGAATCTCCCTAAAATTTTTGAATGGCCTTTTCTTAACAATACTTTAAAGGCTGCAGTTATCCTGGTTGATTGTGCACCTTTTTCTACCACACTTTTTCCTTCCACTCAAATTCCAATTAATATGCATGGATACAGCACTCTGTGAACAGCCAGCTTCTTTAGCAATAACCTTTTGTGGCATATGCTCCTTGTGCAGTATGTCAATGACTGACTTCTGGATATAAGTCAAGTCAACAGTCTTCCCCATGATTGTGGAGCCTACTGAAACCGAATAAGGGACCTTTTTAAATGCTTAGGAAACCTTTGAAGGTGATTGTTGTTAATTATTCTAATTTACTGAGATAATGACTTTTTGGTTTTCATTGGCTATAATCCATAATCATCAACATTAACAGAAATAAACACTTGAAATAGATCACTCTGTTTGTAATGACTCTATATAATATATGAGTTTCACTTTTTGGATTGACGAACTGAAATAAATTAACTTTTTGGATGACATTCTAATTTTGGGAGAAGCACCTGTAGTACAGAAAAACTGATTACAAAAGTGTGTGAAATGTTTTGTTACCATTAGCATCAATTATGATGGACAATGAGGGGAGAGACAAACATTGCGTGTAACCTTTCCCTTTTCAGTGAAGGACATTGTCATCATTATAATATGTATTTCATATACATAACTTCTGGTGTGTCACAACTTATATATGTGAAACTAACTTTTATAAAAAATAAACAATATTTTGACACTAAAAAATCCCTTTTATGCCACAAACTGAAGACTGCTTTTGGATTTCATTAGAAATTTTACATTTACGGGCTTTTTGTTTCCCTTCCCATTCAACTTCAATGTGTTTGTGCCATAAATCAGTTTAAAGAAGTTCCGAAAAATATAAAAAGGAATTACAAACGTTCCTGTTAGACTGTCAGAATTAGCTCAATGACGGATTCTCAGGTGAAGAAGTTGTCCACTTTCCCTTTTTAATGCAGCTTTCCTGACAAATTGACCAGGGTTTTTTTTTTTACATAAAATTGCTGCTGATGGAGGAACATGTGACTAGACCAGTGCATTATTCTCCTCAGATTGTAAAATACCTCACATGAGAAAACTGCTTTTATATTGGAGGAAGCTGAGGGACTGACAGCTCTGGTCACATGCTCCTCCACCAGCAGCCATTTTATGAACAGAAGTGTGGTCAGTTTGTGAGGATTAGGCAAGTTTGATGCGAGTTAGTCTCACGACTTTCTCGCATCAACACCTGGCACGGCTGCCCGCTCTCGGACCTGAGTGTGCGGCTGCATAGAAATACATGCAGCCGCACACTAAAGTCCGAGAGCGGGCGGCCGTGCCGGGTGTTGATGCGAGAAAGTCGTGCGACTTACTCGCATCAAACTCGCAAGTGTGACGCCGGCCTTAGTTTGGATATCTTTCTGTAAGGTTACTTCAGTTGCCCTCACACATTATATATTAGTTGGATGCGGCCAGTTATTATTTTTTACTGAGCTGATGGGAACTCAGCAGACTAGGTAACACAAATGATGGGAACATTTAGAATTTTGTTCATCTGTCAGGTGTCCATAGCTGGACAGTAAAACATTTGAGGCACACCTTTTAAAATGCGAATTCACCAACTTTGCCAAATTTAACCCCAAAATTTACCCCAAAAATAAGATTTGTGACCACTAAATTTGAGTGACTTTCAATACTGTAAAGCTCTTAAAATACAGAAAATACATGTGGTTGAGCAGAGCATGAGGACCCTGCTGACCACAAGAGTTTACACTCTCTAGGAGACAGAGAGGAACTCTCTGACTATATCAACATACACTTTACAGGTGAGAGAGAGAGAGAGAGTACACCGTTGACCATAAGAGCTTGCACTTTACAGGTGAGAAAGAAAGTATGCTGCTGACCACAAGAGCTTACACTCTACACAAAAGAGAGAGAACCCTGCTGACCATAAAAGTTTACACTCTACAGGAAAGAGAGAGAGGATATCTGTTGACCATAAGAGCCTAAAGTTTACAGGTGAGAAAGAAAGTACGCTGACCACAACAGCATACGCTCTACAGGAGAGAGAGGATACCTGCTGACTACAGAAGCTTACCCTTTACAGGTGAGAACGAGAGAGGATCCCACTGAACATCAGAGTTTATACAGTAGACTTACTTAATGACTCTGGAGATGGAAAACAACTCAGATACACAAACTTTACTTTTCTGGGAACCATTAATCTGTTATGGCGCAGGAACTGACTAAAACTATACAAGGTATCATAATCCATAAGATGTCATAGCTGTAGGGCATTATGGAAATGATTTTAGCTTGCTCTGTAATACTTCAGCAGTGTGGAAAATGGTGCCGAGCAAGTTTTTCTTTTTTGAGAAACGTGAATCATTCTCAAAATGTTCAAATTTGCATGAAACTCAATTTTGAAAGATTCAACTGAACTCAATCTTCTGTGGTTCAATCTGCTCATCTCTACAGGTCACGTTATCTACCTTGTCTACTAGTGCCTTAAAACACAAAGCTGACCAAATAGGTAATAATGTGATCATTTTTGTCACTATTGACTGGAGGAATGGACGTAAGTGAATGAGTAAGAGCTGTAAATCGACAGTTGACAGTATTTATTTGCATGGTAGTCTTAATGAATTGACCGCTGTAATAAAATGCACCTTACAACCTCTGCCAGAAATGTTATTCCAGTCTGGGAATGAAATGTATTTCTGGCAACATTTATGCATCTAAAGTGGTGCAAATTTTGATGAATTCGCCATTTTGGTGAAGTTGGCTGGGACTGATGTAAAAACACCAAAGTCTTCAAAATGTTTGTGCATCTTAGAACTGTGCAAAAATTTAGTAATTCTGAGATATTTTACCCCTAAAAACTTCATGAAAACATCTTCATAAATTGAACCCATAATGGACGGTTTTCTATTATTATTGTTATTATTTAAGAGAATGTTTAGGATAACCATATATTTTTTACAAAATTAATTTCATAATTTATTTTTAAAACATTGAAATCTATATTCTGGATTTACCGTAACTTATAGAAATAAATTACCTTCACAGAGCTTTTGCTTCATGATTTCTCGTATTCTGGATATGGCAATGTAATCTTCAACATAGAACACATAAGTAGATGATGGCTTATTAGCTATTGCTTTAAGCTCACTTTCTTCAATTTCTGAGCCGACTCCAATAGCAAAAAGAGTAATTTTATTCCTTCTTGCTTCTTCTGCTATATATTTGACATCATCTTGAGATTTTCCATCAGTTAAAACAATGGCGATTTTGGTTAATGGTCTCAAAGACCTAGCAAAAAGATTGTCTACTGCAAACTGAATGGCATTTCCAGTGCGTGTGTTCCCTCCGAGATAGTCAATAGCTTGCATTCTTTTGATTAGGTCATCAATTGACTCATGCCGTCCAAGAGGGATTTCGAGAACAGGATAGTCACTATATTGCACCACTCCAACTTGGGTGAACTTTGGTCCAATATCAAAATTGCTTGTAATATTAACAACCCATTTTTTAAGTATTTCAAAATTTTCAGGACCCACACTCCATGATCCATCAAGGATGAAAACCAAGTCATTTGGTGCAGTTCTGCAACCTGTAAAAAGAGCAAATAAGGGAATATTAAATAATGTACATATGAATTGTATACAATGGGAGATGGCAAACTATCTAACCCTTGATTAGTTCATGTCATTTGATGAAGAACATACCCCCAAACACCTAAGTAAAACACCTGTTAAACACAGGCCCGGATTGCTAATCTGCCCAGCTGTGCAGATTCCAGGTGGGCTGGCGGCTAAGTCGGCTACCACTGCCGGCCCTTTAAAATGGGTGGGGAACCTCCGACCCACTGGCCACATGCGGCCCGCAGGCAGGTCCCCGCAGTCCGTAATTCTCTGGCGGCAGCTATATCCTACCAGCTGCCTGCACATGAATGATGATGTCATCGGGGTGGGAGGGGTTAGCACCGAGGTGGGCGGGGTAAGCGCCCAATGCTCCTCCGTTCTCCTGTTTCAGAAGAGGAGTTCAGTACCTGTCTGCAGGTAATTTCTGTGAATAGTGATCTGTGCCCCTCAGCTATGTGCCCCAATATAATCTCTG
>VIAB01000488.1:189493-205219 GCA_009801035.1 Oophaga pumilio
ATCTATAACATAACCTTTCTCTGCTGTGGAACTGAAATGTTGCCTCATGGGCTAATAAAGAGTCCACCTCTCCCCTGCTTGCTCAGGGCCCAGTCACTTGTGATACTTACTTCCTCTCGCTCCTCCGCTGTAGCGTCTTCTGACTGTGACGTTTCAGGTCAGAGATTGCAGTGACATCACGTCTGTGCGCCCTCTGCCTGAACAGTCACAGTGCACAGAGCCGGGAGACACTGACATTGAGGAGTCCGGAGCAGAGCAGTGACCAGCGAGGAGAGGGGAGGATTTCATTTTTTTTTATGTTTTGAGCAATATATGGGGCCCATCATATACTGGAGCATCATATGGAGCATCATATGGGGCCCATTATATACTGGAGCATCATATGGGGCCGATTATACTGAAGCATAATATGGGGCCCATTATATATGGAGCATCATATGGGGCTCGTTATATATGGAGCATCAAATGGGGCTCATTATATATGGAGCATCATATGGGGCCCATAATATATGGAGCATCATATGGGGCTCATTATATTTGGAGCCTTATATGGGGCCCATTATACAGTATATGGAGCATTATAAGGGGCCCATTCTGTTTGGAGATTGGATCAATATATGGGGCCCATCATGTACTGTTTGGAGCATTATATGGGGCCCATCATATTCAGTATAGAGCATTATATGAGGCTCATTATACTGCATGAAGCAATATAAGGGGATCATTATTCTGTATGGAGCAATATATGGGGATCACTATTCTGTATGGAGCAATATATGGGGCATGTTATTCTGTATAAAGCGCTATGTGGTGCCCATAATACTGTATGGAGGACTATACTGTCTGATTTATGACCTATTGTAGAATGCATAATAGTTATCACTCATGTAATGTAAGAAGTGAAATCTTTGGCATTGTATACCTATATTTCTCTACTGCATCTGTGCATTATTAATTGTGGTATGTGTTAAAGGGGCCAGTGAGACTTTTACCCGGGGCCCACAAAAACCTGGAGCCGGCAATGTACGCACTGCACAGTACCACTTCTCCTGTCCTGTTGTCGAAGCGGCGACATTGGACATTGGGAGGGTCAATATTGGTTTAGTATTTTCAATATTACTATGGCCAAATAAAGTTAAATATTGGAAAAGCTGTTTAAATGGATTATCCCAAGTAATCCACTCTCCTCTGAATAGGGGATAACTTTCCAATTGCTGGAGATCCGACTGCTGGGACCTCCATGATCCTGAAAATCGGAGCTCTGTAGAGCAGCATGCAAATGCAGCTGTGGTCAATCATACGCACTATGGCACAATTCACATGTGGCTCTTCAAATATCTCCCTTTAGGAGAGTGAGGGGCAAGACAAAGTAAAGCAAAATTCACTGATCGGGGTGAGAAGTGTTATAGTTTGTGGGCTGGTGGGGTTTGTGTGGCAGGGCTGCTTTTTTGTCCCAGTCCGGCCCTGGTTATACATCACTGAATATAGTTATAAATCCAAGTTGATTCAGTGTTGTATTGTCAGAATGTATATGTGAAAACAAATTTCTACTTTTTAACATTGATTAGTCCAATATAACCCATTTATTTATTGATATTTGTGATACTAAGACCATGCAAGAAGATGCATTCTTATTTATATATTGTCCACTGAAACTTTTTACATTAATTCTAATGTTTGTGTGACACAGAACTCCAAATTCATTGCATAGACACAGCTTACTGAATACTGTTTGAACACAGACCTCAGCAACAAGCTCCTCAACCTTCCTCAACAGTAGCTGATACACAGGGCCGGTTTTAGGAAAAGTGGGGCCCTAGGCAAAGTTTAAAATGGGGCCCCAAATGCTAACATATTGCACCATCACAAACAATCATTTTGATTGTATTTACATGCGCTGAGTTCAGGCCACTAAATGAGTATGATCGACAATATTGAAGTCGTTCAACACTTGTCTGAGAAAGAATGATGGAGACAGAATGATCACTAATGGATCACTAACAGATCACCATACAGTGTCATGTTATCAGGAGCACATCTTCTACAGTTTACACCCCATAGTCCTCCATATAATATAATGTGTCCCATAGTCCTCCATATAGTATAATACACTCCGCCATAGTCCTCCATATTGTATAATTAGTATAATACACGCCTCATAGTCCTCCATATAGTATAATACACTCCTCATAGCCCTCCATATAGTATAATACACTCCTCATAGCTCTCCATATATTAAAATACACTGCTCAGTCCTCCATATAGTATAATACACTCCTCATAGTGCTCCATATAGTATAATACACCGCCAGTCATCCATGTAGTGCAATTCACTTCCCATAGTATAATGCACCCCATAGTTCTTCATATAGTATAATGTATTCCCCATAGTCCTCAATACAGTATAATGCAGCCCACATATAGTATAATGCACCCACCCCATAGAGCATAATGCAGCCACCCCACAGAGTATAATGCAGCCACCATAAAGTATAATGCAGCCCCTACATACAATATAATGTAACCACCCCATAGAATATAATGCAGCCCCCCTCTTATAGTATAATGCAGCCCCTTCATAGAATATATGGCAGCCCCCTCAGAGTATAATGCAGCCCCCATAGAATATAATGCAGCCCCTTATATAGTATAATGTAGCCCCTCCATGGAATACAATGTAGCCCTCCTCATATAGTATAATGCAGCCCCAATAGAATATAATGTAGCCACCTCATAAAGTATAATGAGGCCCCCATACAATATAATCTAGCCCCCCATAGAATATAATGCAGCCCTCCCATAGAATACAATTTAGCCTCCTCATATAGTATAATGTAGCCCCCTCATAGAGTATGATGCAATCACCCCCATGGAATATAATAAATATAATACCACACACCCATAGAATATAATATAGCCCCAAGTAGAATACAATGTAGCCCTCCTCATATAGTATAATGCAACCCCAATAGAATATAATGTAGCCACCTCATATAGTATAATGAAACCCCCATACAATATAATGTAGCCCTCCATAGAATATAATGCAGCCCCCCAATAGAATATAATGTAGCCTCCTCATATAGTATAATGTAGCCCCCTCATAGAGTATGATGCAATCACCCCAATGGAATATAATAAATATAATACCACACACCCATAGAATATAATGTAGCCCCAAATAGAATATAATACAGCCCACCTCCCCATAGAATATAATGTAGCCCCCAATATTATATAACACAGCCTCATCCATAGAATAATGTATAATTCACCCTCCATGGTATATAACACAGCCACATAGTATATAACACAGCCCACATAGTATATAGAACAGCACCACATGGTATATATCACAGCACCATTGTATATAGCACAGCCTCATATGGTATATAGCACAGCCCACATGGTATATAGCACAGTACCATTATATATAGCACAGCATCATGGTATATACACAGTACCACATGGTATGCAGCACAGCAACACATGGTATATAGCACAGCTCCACATGGTATATAGAACAGCCCCACATGGTATATATCACAGTACCATGGTATATAGCAAAGTACCATGGTATATACACAGCCCCACATGGTATATACACAGCCCTACATTGTATATTACACAGCATCACATGGTATATATCACAGCCCCACATGATATATATCACAGCCCCACATGGTATATTGCACAGTACTACATGGTATATATCACAGCACCACATGGTATATAGCACAGTACCATGTTAATAGTACAGCACCACATGGTATATAGCACAGTACCATGGTATATAGCACAGTTTCATGGTATATATCACAGCACCACATGGTATATAGCACAGCATCACATGGTATACAGCACAGCACCACATGGTATATAGCACAGAACCACATGGTATACAGCACAGCCACATATGGTATATAGCACAGCCTCACATGGTATATTGCACAGCACCATGGTATATAGCACAGCACCACATGGTATATAGCACAGTACCATGGTATATAGCACAGTTTCATGGTATTTTACACAGCACCACATGGTATATAGCACAGCATCACATGGTATACAGCACAGCACCACATGGTATATAGCACAGTACCATGGTATATTACACAGCCCCACATGGTATATAGCACAGAACCACATGGTATATCACAGAGCCCCACATGGTATATAGCACAGCACCACATAGCATATAACACCCCCTCCCTAGAATGGCCCTATAGTCCAGTACTCACTGTTACATTAAAAAAACACACTCCTCACCTCTCCTCATGCCCATGCTGCTCCCGGCTGCCTTCTGGCTCAGCCTGCACTTCCTGGTACACAGTAAGTGCGCGATGACGTCATCGTGCACCCGCTGTGTCAGAGGCAGAGCGGGAAATGATTGGAGAAGGAGCGTCAGCTGACGCTCTCTCCTCCATCATTGCTTTGAACTGTACTGGTGTCTATGATGCCAGTATAGTTCAATGCGGTGGCAGGGAGAGTCGGCACTAGCGGCAGGTGGGCCCTCCTGCCTCACGGGCCCCATAGCGGCTGTGTGATGTGCCGCTAGCTGGGGGTCCCTGGGGGAGCGGGAGCCTTAGGCAGCTTCCTGCTCTGCCTGCCCCTAACGCCGGCCCTGCTGATACAGTTAAACTTTATATACCTTGATGCTTTTTGCAGGGAATTTCTCTATTCATAGTTAGGCCTCAATTTGCCTGATGTTAATAGATAGAAATTCACTTTAACAGTTTATTTTTTAGTTTCAACATGTAGCAAATATGCCATAATTATTCTACAGTTAGAAAAGGAAAATTACACCCTGTAAATCTATTCACATTCATGTTGATAGGGGTTTTCCCATGAATAAAGTATATTTTAACTGATAGATCTTTGAATAATAATACATTTCACATAATTGGATGTGTTTAAAAAATGTTCCTGTGCTGAGATAATCTTATAAATGTGCCCCTGCTATGGACTGTGTAATGGCTGTGTCTCACCGTGCAGGGACATGGTCTGATTATACCACAGCTCCTGGGCAGTGGAGGAAACAAAAGAGAGTATACAGACAGGACAGCACAGGATCACAGCAGATTTTTTTCTGTGAGGTAAAACATTTCACTGTCTATTTTGAAAAAAAGTTTCACCTCAAACAAATAATCAGCTGTGATCCTGTGCTATACTGTCTGTATACTCTCTTTTGCATCCTCCCCTGCACAGGAGAAAGAACTTAAATGTTTTATATATAAGGTATCTTATATTAGTATCGTAGACCCTTTCCCTTGCCTATCCTGTACATTCCAATCTTTTTCATTTTCCTTCTATCCCCTTATTTTTTAATTTTTTCCTTTTTTCATTTTCCTTAATACCCATAATATTCTTTCCCTTTCTCCTCCTTAACCCTTCAATCTTTATTTTGCCTATATCTTTCATCTCTTTTCATTTCTATTTTTGTATATATTTTGTTCTTGTTTGTATCTATATTACTGTGTATTTATAATATGTATCCCTCCCTTTTACTTTACCCCATTTATGTAAAAAATCCTTAGGTCCCAATTAGAGATGAGTAGGACGCACAAATGACGTTCCGTCCGGTAGGTAAGCGATTTACGGCCTCCCATCAAGTGGCCAGATTGCAGTGACTTGCATGCTTGACCAGAGTCATGGGAATCTATCTGATCATCTCTAGTCCCAACTGGCCCAGATTCAGCGAACAGCCCCAGATTTGAATCTATACCCTGCAGTCTCGGCTGTCTGCGGAATTTTCCTGACGGCTAGTGCCCCTTCGATATCTCCTCCTGCCAGGGTAGAAAGAAATGGTAAATGGGCATGGATTGGGGTGTGGCAACTGTCGTGGCCAAAATTTGCTGAGGCATGCTACGCGCGCCGCATGATCTGACCTTCTTTCTGTTCTTGAAAAGTTAGAAGGTATGGTTATACAAAAAATGGAAGTCAATATTAACATAGATTGCAGTTATCCCCCTCTTAGTGACTGCTGGCAGTCCATTTTTTGAATCTAAGTCTATTCAAGATATTTATTTTTGTATCTATATCACTCTAAGGTCAGTTTTACACCAGCTTTTTTCTCATAGTTGAAAAAAGGTCGGTGTATTTTCAGCGTTCTAGGTCCATGTTCCATGTGATAGTTTTCACAATACTTGTTAAGTTTGTTCTTGTCAGGGACACCGCACAGCACTTGCTCACTGAGCCAGTGCGTGTGTCCTGAGTGAACAAACTATGCCCAAAGATACCTGTAGCAGAGCCGCAGCAGAGATGACGTGTGTTTCTCAGTAACAGGACCTTCCACATGTGACTGCTAGTGGGCGGAGCCGGCCACACGTCTCTCAGAGGCAGAAGCAGCAGATAGAGAATGCTTCAGACCAAAGGACCTGCAGGCACGTGACTGATAGTGGGCGTGGCCTAAGCTCCAGAGAGCTATGAGGTGAAGGAAAACTCCTAGAAGGGTAACTACGGGACACAGTTACCAAGGGGCATATACCGAACGGATAATCAGAACGTAGCCAAGGGGTCATACACATAGAGGGCGACGAAGTACAAGAGGAGCAGGCAGAGCGGAGTCAGAACGTAGCCAAGGGTCATACACGTAGAGGGCAGCAGAGTACAAAAGTGACAGGCAAAACTCGAAACAGGGACACAGCCAAATCAGAACCAGACAGACAGAATGTAGCACAGGCACAAAGCACTGGCACAAGCACAACAGGGTCACACACACTCGGCCAAGGGTCAGTGTATAAGCGACAGAGGATGGCCCCACAATGAGGCTATAAAAAGCCTCCCAGAATCCCAGAGTGAGGCCATCCCGGTTTACCCTAAAACCACCTAATCCCAGAAACTCAGCAGACCATGACAGTTCTTCTCATATAAAGCAAAACATTTCTTAGCTTCTCCTACCAAAAGGTAAATTATAGAAGGCACACAGTTGACATCACATTGGTGTGTTATCTGTTTTTTGTTTTTTTTCACTGGGCCATTAACTTGCATTGGCAAATTTCGCCAGTAACAACACAAATCAAGTACAACATGTTTCCATCACAATGAAAAGGCACAATGATTGTAATAATTTTGTAATCTATCCGCAAAAATATTGAATAGCACACGTACCAAAAACAAACGTGTGAAAGAGTCCTGAGTGCTAGGAAAATATATTAAAACAATCAGTCGGTACAGGATTTTGTACCTAAAATATGGAAATTCACTTTAAAGCAGTTAGAAGAATTTAGTAACAAATGGATTATATGAATGTGTAATTGATCCAGAAAATAAAACTGCTAGACAGCTGATGATGTGGTCTTTTGGTTCCAGAAAATGCTTTCATATTTCTGCATTTTAGGATTTCTGTAAATATGAGCACTTAAATTCCCCAATGAATTTTTCTAAGGAGTATTGCAAAAGAGTAAAATTATGACCTTATCTTGCTCATGCTACTTGTTTAGACAAGTTTAGTAACTCTGGAATGACACATTGCAGATAATGTTTTTCATAAGTCACTATTCTAAAATACTGTTTGATGTGTATTTCCAATGTGTTCATTAAGATATTTCTTTTGGTTACAGTGCAACACCCCTGTGAACCTATACTGTAAAATAGTCATAATTATACAATCATCCTGCCTATGCTTGTCTGCCTTCAAACAATCTCTGTGATAAAACATTCTCTGTTTAGTGCATACTCTTCATTTAAAAAAAGAAAAGAAAAATGTTGCTAGAGGTCATAAGTATATTAAAATGTGTCTTTCTATCATAAGGAATGTTGTAGTAGATAAGGAGAAATTGAGTAATATCTTAATTAAAACATCTTATGTCAAAAACAATTTTGCTTAATCTTTAGCTTTTATAATATACTGCATTTCCTACTTTTGTCAGTGGTAAAGTCCTATAAATGGGCCTTATCTTCTAATTACCGTATATACTCATGTATAAGCTGACCCATGTATAAGCCGACCCCCCTATATGATTCGCGTATAAGCCGAGAGGGGGACTTTCAGCCCTAAAAAATGGGCTGAAAATCTCGGCTTATACACGAGTATATACGGTAGATAAAATATAGATCGTGCTAAGAAATGCTATCACAATATATATACAAAAGTATATGGTATGAGGGATATATCAAATATTTAGAATGCATTATCCAATTAGTGTGATTGATGGCAGAGATGTGAGAAAACGACCTTTCTGTGTCAACAAGTGAAGGGCCGGACCTCGGAAAGAGCCAATCGCACTTTGCTACACTGTTTTAGAAACTCAAAAGTTATTTCAACTCTTTAGTTCGCAATGCTACCACTTTCATTACTTATTGTCACTTCAATGGAAGTTACAGACAGGGTATAAGCAGCTGTAATCTGATTCCTCAGTGAGGTGGATTTTAGATTTTTTTCAGAGTGAATGATTAGTTCAAGAAACAAGGGGAGGAGAGGAAATGGCTAATATGTGAAAAAGCATATTTTTTCTGATAAATTCTATCACAAAGTTTCCTATTTTTGCTTTTACTATTGTTTCATTTATTCTACAAAAAGGGGGTGCACCACACTTCTTAAAGGTTAAAATATACCTTTCATAAAATGGATATAAAATCATTAAGTCATCTTTGAATAATGTATATTGAATTGAAAACATTATATACCAGGGAAATAAATACACACATGAGCGGATATTAGATAGTGATGCACATGGGGAATGTAATCTACAAGGACAGAATTTTTCTTCTACCTACATGATTCTAGACACAAAAGGATTGGCAACAAATATATAATAATTCATTGGCACATTCAGTGGTCCTGTCGGGGCTTATGTCCGAAGCCCCTGCAAAACGGGATTCAGGCGTTTGTGCTGACGGAGCCATTGACTATAATGATGTAGGCAGAGTCAACATGTGCTCTGTCATGCATCTTTTCGGGCTTACTGGAGGTGCATAAGCCCAAATCTCACTTTGCGGGGGTTCAGAAGTAAGCCCGAATGCAGTGCACTGCAATTGTTTTTCGCACTTTCTTATTCAATACCATCTGACACTAGCATTTTTTTCACCAAAAATATTGGAATAAATGCACTCTGATTCCTAAAAGCAGCATGTATAAAGGTAGTTTCAGCAATGTAATTATAATTATTAAATAAAGAGAAATGACCATATATTGCTTGCCTTTGTAGACTTTCTTAAAATTGAGGTTTGCTGCCATCAAGAATTATTTAATATTCTAAATTCCTAGAACTGCAGTGCAAAAGTGAGATGGAAAGACATGTAATTTAACACATCAGAGGTTATTGCCAACACATTTAAGCCAGGCAAAAGGCAAAATAAATTCATGGCACATCCACAAAAACACAAAGGTGTCCAACTCACAAGGGAAACTAAAGTATATCACCTCTTTTTATATTTCACCAACATCTGTGAATGCTATTTTGAGGTTTATACTAGGTTATGTGTTTGGGCTCTTGCACAATTATTTGTTAAAGGGAATCTGTCACCCTAAATTGGCGGGATATTTAAATGATGGCAGTCAGGTCAGATGGGCAGTGTTTTGGGTACTTGCCTTAACATGTTGTTCGCCGCTGTCTCCATTATTTCTGGGAATTGTAGTCGTTGCCCTCCATATAACGCGCCTGAGCATTGCAATCTTGAATTGCGCACACGCCGTATGCTTTGCCCGCAGATTGCAATGTGCAGGCGCGTTATATGGAGGGCAATCATTTAAATATCCCGCCAATTTAGGGTGACAGATTCCCTTTAAAGAGGTGGTCCATTACAATGTATATTGTGCACATCAATTTAAAACTTTCAAATAAGTATTTTTGCAAATATCTTTTGTTGGCATATTTGCCTCTAGCTGAGGCCTCCTCCAACATCCGTTGATGTCACGTCAACTTCTGGACTCTGGAAGTTGACCTTTCTTCACCATATGTACTCGAGAATAAGCTAATCTGAGTATAAGCTGAGTCAACTAATTTTCTGGGTATGAATTGTCCCCTCATCCCCATCCAGATATGCATGGCCTCCTCATCCTCATCCTCATCCTGGTATGCACGGCCCCCTTATCCCCATACTTGTATGCATGGCCTCCTCATTTCCATCCTTGTATGCAGGTCATCTCACCCCTATCCTGGTATGCATGGCCCCCTTATCCCTATTCTGGTATGCATGGCCTCCTCATCATTATCCTTGTATGCATGACTCCATCAGAAAAGCATAAAAAATAAACCATCCTATTTACTGTCCCTGCGCTCCCTCACAGCATCTTTTGCCGGTGCCAGCAGCAGCAGTGGCTGGGCAATCACGTGTCCCCACTACTTAAGGGAATGAATATTCACTGTGCTCTATGCCTATGAGAGTGTAGAGAGGTGAATATTCATTTCTCTTAAGTAGCTTCTCCTGCCTCCTGTGACCCGCTCCTCCGCTGCTGCCGCTCCCCCTCCATCTTCTGGGACAATGACTCGAGTATAAGTCGAGGGGGGCATTTTCAGCACAAAAAATGTGCTGAAAAGCTTGGCTTATACTCGAGTATATACAGTATTTATACCTGGGAGAATATAAGTATTGTAAGCCTAACTTTTGATTACAAAAACAAAACCTATGGGGTAATGTTGATTTATATTTAATTAAGGAGACATAACCACATTCAAAATTATCAATAGCACATGTTTAGTAGCCTGAATTTGGTTTGTCTCCCTTATACTGTGCTGTGTGTAATATAGCAGATGTGTGTTATGGATCGCACTATTAGAGACAGATTGCATCAGTGCTATTTCCATATCACAGAAACATATGGCAATAGAATAAAAGACATGGCAAGATATTAGTTTAAGAAATGAACACTGTTTGCTGTAGTATTGGCAGTGCACCAGCCCAGACGTGACATGTGAGACTTGACGTGTGACACAGGTGACGTGTGAGATTGGCGATCAGCAGTGAACTCACTTAGGTGAATTGCTATGAACTCAGTGACTTTTTCTCACAGTGCTGAGGTCACAGCAGTTGAGCCTGGCTGAGAACGCATCCTCAGTGACCCATGATAACCTTGATGAGGTCACTGCTGCTCACTGATACTGCACTCGCAGCAGCTCATTCATCGTTGGTTCTCAGCCTGGACAGTCACATCTTGGCTATTTAAAACAATTTATCCCACAGCCATGGATTACAACGTGCGACAGAACACGTTGAACAGGTGAAGGATATGGTTGTTTTGTATTTTTGTTTTATTACAGGAGACAAGGGCTTCAATGGAATGGGAGTTAGGTGAGTATAACTGTGTTTGTTATTTTTAAATAGAAAATGGAAAAGTATGTTTTGTTTTTATTTCAAATAAACTTTATACAGAATAACTTTATTCTGTCTGTGTGTTTATTTACCATACAACTATAGGATTAGTAATGGAGAGGCGTCTTATAGATGCCTCTCCATTACTAACCCGTGAGCTTGATGTCACCAGACAATATAAAGGTGGGCGTCGCTAGGTCTTCCCCAGCTGCGGTGTGGCAAGGGGGTGGGGTGCACATGGTGCCAACGGCTGAGGTGGTTTCAGCCTCGGTAGGGTTGGCAAGTGATACTCAGGGTGGGGCCCCGACTGAGGGGCCCCCCTGAATCGGAGAGTGCAGTGAGTGTTGACCCAGTGAGACTGGATGATGAGGCTCGTGGGGCAAGTATATGTGTGTTTTGATGGGCCGGTGGGTGCGCATTTAAAACTGGAGAAGAAAGAAAAGATATGGAGGGATGAATATGTGGAGATTTTTTTCACTTTTGCCGTTGGAGAAGTTTAATTTGGACAGGGTGAAGTTGATGGAGAGTAAAAAAGAAGAGGAAAGGAGTAGGTATCGGTTGATTCCCTGAACTTTTGCAACTGGCTGCAGGTGTTCTCTATATTGGCTAGTGTGGTGGGGTATAAGGCCCTGGAAAAGTGTTCTTCTCTTTTCTGCTATCTAGATAGCATAGGGGAGGTATGTTGTAAGTATGGTCGGACTGGTTGGTTGCAGTACGATGAACAATTGAGGCAAAGGAAGGTGGTTCGTCCGAGCTTGCGGTGGGATAACAAGGACATAAGTTTTTGGATGCGTTTAATATCTGCACTGAGAGCATCGTCGTCTTCTTTTCTTGTGGCTACCAGGATACCCGCTAGTTCTGGGGCACCACCGGCGGGAGCAAAGAAGGGTTTGTGTTGGCGCTTTAATGAGAAGGAATGTAATTCTATGTCCTGTAGGTTTAAGCACAAATGTTCCGGTTGCAAGGGACACCACAGCTTCATAAAGTGTTCTAAGAGAGGAAAGGAAAAGCCTGGGGAAGCTACAGGTAAGAGGGACTAGTCCAGTGAGGGCAGAGCAGATGGAGCAGTATTTAGATAATTACCCTGATAGGGAGGCAGCATGTTTGTTGAAGGAGGGTTTTCACTTTGGTTTGAAGATCCCTTCGGTTGTGAAAGAAGTATCGGTTTTGGTTCGGAAATTGAGGTCTGCTATAGAGCAACCAGAGTTAGTTGGTCAAAAATTGGTTAAGGAAGTGGAGTTGGGCAGGATAGCCGGTCCATTTCGAGAATTACCATTACCGCATTTAAAAATTTCTCTGTTGGGTTTGGTCCCAAAGAAGGAACCAAATAAGTATCGGTTGATACACCATTTATGGTACCCAGAGGGTTAGTCGATTATGGCATTGATCCAGAGTTGGTCTCGGTGTCTTACGTGTCATTCGATAAGGCGGTGGAGTGGGTAAGGTGGTGTGGTCATGGTGCACTGTTGGCCAAGATGGACATAGAGGTGGCTTTTCGATTGTTGCCAGTTCATCCTGACATTTTTCATCTGTTGGGCTGTTTTTGGAAGGACATTATTACGTTGATTGTTGTTTGCCCATTGGTTGTTCTATCTGATGTGCCTGTTTTGAGAAGTTTACTTCCTTTTTGGAATGGGTGGTTTGCACGGAGGCAGGCGCAGATTCTATTATTCACTATCTTGATGATTTTTTGTGTATTGGACCAGCTGGGTCTCCGGTGTACGCAATATTATTGCGAAAGATGCAACAAGTAGCATAGTAGTTTGGGATTCCTTTGGCCGCAGAGAAGACTGTGGGTCCAACCATCACACTGTGTTTTCTGGGCATTGAGATAGATATGGTATTGATGAAATGTCATTTGCCAGTTGAGAAGCTGGAGGATTTGAAAATAGTCATACACAAGGTGTTGAGAGCCAGCAAGATTCGGTTGCGCCAGTTGCAATCTTTACTGGGTAAATTGAAGTTTGGGTGCAGGATTTTATCCATGGGTAGAATATTTACCAGGAGATTGGCTGTAGCAATGCCAGGTGCAACTCGCCCACGGCATTTTATTCTGTTGAATGCAGGGCAGAAAGGGGATTTACACATGTGGGAGCCGTTTTTGGCCAGTTATAATGGACGATCGGTGTGGATGGACGAGGTGTTTGACAATGTTGACTTGGAGTTGGTTACGGATGCAGCAGGATCATTGGGATTTGGAGCCTGTTTTCAAGGTAAATGGTTGGCCGCTAAGTGGCCAGATGAGTGGAGTCAATGGGCTGACAAAGAATTTAGTGGTCTTAGAGCTATTCCCCATTGTGGTAGCCGTGGAAGTGTGGGGGGAGGCTTTGCGAAACAAAAAGGTGAGGTTTTTGTGTGATAACATGAGCGTGGTGCAGAGTATTAATCGCTTGTCAACTCATTCTCCTCCTGTGGTGAATTTGATGCGTCATTTGGTACTTAGATGCTTGCATTAGAATGTATGGTTGAGGGCGAATCATGTCCCAGGAGTCAAAAATTCCATTGCTGATGCAATTTCTCGCTTTCAGTTGGGTCACAATGGCCGGCGAGCTTATGGAATCTGGTATCGGATAAGCAATGAGGCTGATTGCGGCATCGGTGTCTCCTGGGACGTGGCATGGATATAATTCGGTGTGGGACTGTTGGTATAGGTTGGAGTCGAGTACAGGGAGTTGTCAGTGAGATGAAGATAGAGTGGATTTGTTGTTATACATGATTGGCAGGTCATGTGAGGAAGGGGTGTCGGTGTCTGTGTTGAAAGGTCGAATGGCAGAATTGGCATTTTTGTTCAAATTGTCTGTCGTGGAAGACATTACCAAGGCTTTTGTGATACGACAAGAATTGAAGGGATACAGGAAAGGAAGGGTGGTTCGGGATTGGAGGCATCCAATCTCATTTCATATGTTGGGTAGACTGTTAACAGCATTGGAAAATGTGTGTCAGTCTAAATATGAGACATTGCTGTTTCAGAAGGCTTTTAGTTTAGCTTTCTTTGGCGCATTTCAAATAAGCAAATTAGTAAGAATTGTCATCAATGGGGTTTGCAATTCCATGATTTGGTATGTGAACGCGGGGTTATCTATTGTATACTTCAGAGGTCAAAGATAGATATCTATAGCGAGGGTTGTATGGTGGAACTGTGGGCGGTGGAAGGATTAATGGAGTGCTCGGTATATAGAACTTCTCAATTTTTGTTGGTAAGGGGCGGTGCCGGGGGTTCCTTGTTGATTCATCAGGATGGTTCGGCTTTGCCTAAATTGCAGTTTATAGCCATATTCAGGAGGTGCTTAGGTTCAATTGGCATGGATGATTCTAAATTCGGGTCCCATTGGTTTCGTATAGGGGCAGCGATGGAAGCGGCCAGGTATGGTCCGCTGTTTGTGTGGGTGTTAGGACACTCGTTTGTGGTGTGAGGGGCTTTACAGGCTGCTGTCAGACCATCCATCCAGCAGCTTGGGTTGAGACAAGATGAGGTGATGGTCAGATTGATTGGGATTAGTGGAATGCTATGGTCCAGTTTGGTTTCAGAATTTTATTTTCATGTGGGTTTGGAGAGACCCCCGGATGTTTTATTGATTCACGCAGGGGGTAATGATTTAGGGGTTCGCACTTCCAGGGATTTGGTTTGGGACATTAAGTTTGACTGCTTGCGGCTCATGGCTGCTCACTCGGGTCATTGTTTGGTCCTATATTGTGGCTCGTTTGGCATGGAAATATGGTCATTCAGTGGAAAGCATAAATAAGGCCCGGATTAAGGCGAATCAGGAGGTGTCACTTTTTTTGGCTAGGAATGGGGCGGTGGTAGTGCAGCATCGCGATCTGGAAGTGCCGTCCAGGGAGCATTTATGTCGGGATGGGGTACATTTGACACCTATCGGTATAGATATCTGGGCACTGGGTTTGAGAGAGGGTTTAGAGAAGGCTGTTAAGGTGTGGAGGGACATTCATGCATAAGGTGTCATGCATGTCTGTTGTAGCAGGAACTGGTCTGTGGAGAGCCAGGTGATGGTAGCAGAGAAGCGGTAGTAGGGGACCTGTTTTGGTGGGGCAGTTACCTACCCCTCCCTTCTTTTGCTTCATGTGGTGGTCATGGTAGAATTTAAATAAAAGGGGTCCCTACTGGGCTGAGGTCTCAGCGGGACAATTTAATTGGTGGCGCCATTCAGTAGGGTCCTCAAACCAATGTGGTGTGGTTGAGGACCTAAGCAGGAGGGTCCTCGAACCAGTATGGTGCGGTTGAGGGTCTAAGGTGAGGCTGATGGCACAACAAAGCTGGTGCACGGCTTCCATAAACCCCGTTCCTTATTTGTCAAAGTTATATTGATATGTTCATTTTTGTAATGTAAATATATTAATAAACAGTGCTGCTGTGGCATATTTATCCAAAAGGGTCGGAATGTGTCTGTTGTTATTGTAGGTGTAGGGTTTACATAAGATGGATGTTGAAAGGGGGCTGAGTCAAACATTCCT
>VIAB01000488.1:319934-332771 GCA_009801035.1 Oophaga pumilio
CGACGACCAATGTGTGAAAATTTCGCACGGGCCAAGCTAGTATAGCAATATTACAAGAACTAGTCATCCTAATAATAAGGTATTGGAGCCTTATGCATGAAGATTATGTGTAACGTTGTTGATCCCTTCATTTCATAAAAAGTCTTTCATAAGGCAACATGCTTGGTGGTTGCAGAATTTCGCAAAAAGCTTAACAGAGGTAGTCAGATCATATACAGCAATGGATTGACACTTGGGACATTTTACATGTTCAAAAACTTGTGCTTGTGTCAGACAGTACAAGAGAGAGGCTAGAAGGAGACAAAGCGCAACAAGCGCCTCATCTGGGAAAACAGATATGGAGGAAAATCGCACGATCGTGGTTGTCCCAATGAAGAAGCTATATGCTTCGAAACGCATTGATGAAGAAGCCACGTATTACTTAGATTGGCATCCATCATTCTTCTCCGTATGGCAGCGCAGAATTGACCCATCTGTTTTTTGCATTGCTCATGTGTCAGACAGTAGACAGTGCCTCCTTCCCTCTGGCACGGTCTCTGCTCACAGGAAATGCAGCACAGCACACATGTACACTGCTTGTCACAGACTCTATGTTTTCAATTACCATTTATCAATTGCCCACACACAGACACCAGTCTCCACGATGTGTCAGTCCTTTGAAGGGAACCTGTCACCAAATTTTTACCACTTAATCTGTGAGCAGTATAATGTAGGAGCAGAGACCTTGAATCCAGTGATTTATAACTTACTGGACTGTTTTCAGTAGTTTTGACATAATAATTGTTTAATCAGCACTAGATTATCACTAGAGGATTAGCAAACCTGCTGCCATGTAGTCCTTCATATCCATGATCTTTGTGTAACCACTCCCCCACTCCTAATTGGCAGCTTTCTGCCTATGCACAGTGTACACATAAGTTACCAATCGGTAGTGTGGGTGCTCTTATACAGAGCTCAGCAATCAGAGAACTGGTAGATCTGCAACAGATAAAACAATAAGTTTGAATGAAAAAAGAAGGGTTATTTCAATAAACTACAAGTTCATATAGGATTGGGTGAGTGTTGCATTTCTTTTTATTTCTTACGATTCAAAACTATAAGTTTATCAAAGCTGCAGCAAGCACCCCAGTTACTGATACATTATTGGAATCAGGGTCTCTGATCTTACATTATGCTGCTCTTAGATGGAAAGCAAAAACCTGGTAATTTGGGCATCAGACTTTAAACTCCTTTCGTGTGGCAATCCCCACTGTCAGGATTTAGCCTATTTTATCCCTTTTGTTCAGGCAAATTCTCACATTTTCACAGCTAATCATCACCCTATAATTAGCCTCAGTGCTCCTTATGCTGAATCATTCCATTTCCTCTCTCAGCAATGGTTGTACTTTCATGTAAGTTGTCTTGTCTACTTCAGCTGGGACAAATTACACAGGAGGCAGTTAGATTGGAGCATTATTCTTGTTCCCCTGTGGCCCTTGTTAACACCTTAAAGCAGTTGCCCAAGACATCAACTTATTCGAATGTCACTCATCAACCACAGGATGACATCAAGTGACCTACAAAAGGAATGGCAAATGGCAGCTGGGGTGACGTGTACGGAAAGAACAGTTCATAACAGGCTCCTAAAGGCAGGCCTGAAGTCATGTAAAGCTAGAAAAAAGCCTCTCATCAATGAGAAGCAAAGGAGAGCCAGGCTGAAGTTTGCCAAAGACCATAAGGATTGGACCATAGAGGACTGGAGAAAGGTAATCTTCTCTGATGAGTCTAATTTTCAGCTTTGCCCAACACCTGGTCGTCTAATGGTTAGACAGAGACCTGGAGAGCCGTACAAAATTTGGTGGTGGATCGGTGATGATCTGGGGATGCTTCAGCAAGGCTGGAATTGGGCAGGTTAATCTTTGCGAAGGACGTATGAATCAAGCCGCATACAAGGTTATCCTTCAGCATATTATTGCAGGACAGAGTATAACATTGTGGTATTTTATTGAATCAGTTCCAAATTATAGGCAGATATTATTTTACTGTTAATAGATGGCTGAAAGAATTTGTAATTTTCTCCTTTATTAAAACCATTTAATATCTGAAGTCATGCTTCTACACTACCATATGTAATAATATCAGCTCACTATAGTGACACTCAAATGTTTGGTTAGTGTCTTTAGATAATTGTCTCTAACATAAGAATAGTGTGTAATCATGTGCAATCATTCTGTGGAAAATACAGAAGAGCCGGTTGAACTTTATGACTCTCATGAGAAACATTAAAAATACATAAACTTACTTGTAAAAAAAATAACATTGCAGCAAAGAAATATTTTGTAAATATATATTTTACTTATTTTCATTTAAAATATTTGTATTATTTAAAACATTAGTCTTAGGACATCCTATAATAATCCTTAGTAAGTTTGCCTAATGTCAATAAAATTATAAATGTTGTATGTAAAGACCAATGTGCATAATGTTGCACACATACAATACAGACCAAAAGTTTGGACACACCTTCTCATTCAAAGATTTTTCTGTATTTTCATGACGGAAAATTGTAGAATCACACTGAAGGCATCAAAACTATGAATTAACACATGTGGAATTATACATTACACTTTACAAAAAAGTGTGAAACAACTGAAAATATGTCTTATATTCTAGGTTCTTCAAAGTAGCCACCTTTTGCTTTGATTACTGCTTTGCACGCAGAAATTTTGAATAATCCCCAACAGTGTCACCAGCAAAGCACCCCCACACCATCACACCACCTCCTCCATGCTTCACGGTGGGAACCAGGCATGTAGAGTCCATCCGTTCACCTTTTCTGCGTGCAAAGCAGTCATCAAAGCAAAAGGTGGCTACTTTGAAGAACCTAGAATATAAGACATATTTTCAGTTGTTTCACACTTTTTTGTAAAGTGTAATGTATAACGAGCTGTCCATAAAGAATACCTCTGCTTATAAAGCATGTACATGGTTTGCAGTAATGATTAGATAGCTGCTATTTGCCAAAGTAACATACACATAAAAACATTACTCAGAGCATCACACTTTCTTTTTCTCCTGCCTTCTTCCCATTGTGCATTTTGGTGCCTCCTATTCCCTGGATAAAGTAATGAACATGCAACTTGTCATCCATACAATTAAAAGACATGTTTCATTGGAATAGATCACTTTCTAGTTCTGATGTTCACTTGGCCATAGTAGCCACTATAAGTGGTTGCCAGGAGTTGGCATGGACACTCTGCAGCTAAGCATCCCCAATAACAGCAAGCTTCAGTGTATTGTATGTTTTGACACCCATTAGTCATAGCCAGCATTAACTTTCTTGCCATTTATGCTACAGTAACTTCTCTGGGATCCAGTGGAATACTGCCAATAGTAGCAGGCCAAGCGGCTGCTATGGCACCTGTGAGCTGGGGAGCTCGATGTCACCACCGGGCCCCTCCCCACTCATCATCACAAGTTCAACTGTACTGGCATCCTGAGTGACAATACAGTTGAAAGCAATAATGAGAGAGGGAGCAGTAGCTGACGCTTCCTTCTCCATCATTCTTCCTCGGCTGCTGACGTCTCAGTGCAGCAGGTGCAATGACGTCACTATATGGTGCCTGCTGTCCTGAGATGTGCGGTCGCTTCAGAATACTCACTGAAGAGACCGGATCAGCGTGGGAGCATGGAGGAGAGGTGGGTATTGTATTTTTTTTTTAATCAGCGAGTAAATTGTGGTGTCCATAATATTGTATAGAGGATTATGGGGAGCGCATTATACTGTATGGACTATGGAGGACTATGCAGAGTGCAGTATTCAGTATGGATGACTGTGTGAAGTGCAGTATGCTATAAGTAGGATTGTGGGAAGTGCATTATAATATATGGAGGATTATGGGAACTACAGTATACAGTATGGAAGACTATGAGGAGTGCATTATACTGTATGGAGGAATATGGGGAGTGCATTATACTGTATGGCTGACTATGGGGAGTGCCTTATACTGTATGGACTATGGAGGTCTATGGGGAGAGCATTATACTGTATGGAGGACTATGGGGAGTGTATTATACTGTATGGACTATGGGGAGTGCATTATACTATTTGGAGGACTATGGGGAGTGCATTATAGTATATGGAGGACTATGCGATGCGATATACTACAGTGGCATGTAAAAGTTTGAGCACCCCTGGTCAAAATAACTGCTATTGTGAACAGTTCAGCAAGCTGAAGATGAAATGATCTCTAAAAGGCCTAAAGTTAAAGATGTTACATTTCCTTTCTATTTTAGGCAAAAAATATATATATTTTACATTTTAACAATGGCTTGCTCACTATGACTGTTAGGAGTAAAGATGGACTCTTTATTCACAATGATGAAATCCTCAAGGTTTACATTAATATGCAGTAACGTTTCGGTCACTTTCAGACCTTCTTCAGACAATATAAACCCCTTGGAGTGACTAAGTCCCTTAGTATAGAAGGCAAGAGAGAATGTCTGGTGCGACACTGCATCCATCTAATGTTGCCGTGCTACCAGTGTTACATAGTAACAAGAAGATATGGAAGACTAAGCAACATTTCAGTGAGAGCTCCTCGTAGGATTGCTAGAGAGGTAAATCAGAACCCCCACTTGACTGCAAAATACATTCAGAAAGATTTAGCAGACTCTGGAGTTGTAATACATTGTTCTACTGTTCAGAGACACCTGCACAAATATGGCCTTCATAAAAGAGTCATCAGAAGAAAACCTCTCATGTGTCCTCACCATAAAATTGAGAGTCAGAAGTATGCAAAAGAACATCTAAACAAGCCTGATGCATTTTGGAAACAAGTTCTGTGTATCAATGAGGTTAAAATAGAATTATTTGGCTACACTGATCACAGGTATGCGTGGAGAAAAAAGGGCACAGAATTTCAGGAAAAGAACATATCGCCAACCATTAAGCATGGGGGTGGATCAATCAAGTTTTGGGGTTGTGTTGCAGCCAATGGCAAGAAGAACATTTCACAGGTAGAGGTAAGAATGGAGTCAATGAAATTTCAACCAATTCTGGATGCAAATATAACATCATCTGTAAAAAAGGTGAAATTGAAAAGGGGATGGCTTCTACAAATGGATAATGATCCTAAACACATGTCAAAATTCACAATAGACTACCTCAAAAGGTGTAAGCTGAAAGTTTTGCAATGGCCCTCTCAGCCAGCCCCCTGATCTGAACATCATTGAAAATCTGTTGCTAGACCTCAAAATAGCAATGCATGCAAGACAACCCAGGAATCTCACAGACGGACGGATATCTCACAGTCGGACATGCATTAGACCTAATCTTCACTCATCTCTGCTCCCTAGCTAACCTCACAACCTCTCTTCTCTCCCTATCTTACCACCATCTACTCACTTTTTCATCCCAGTCATTTTCACTTGTCACCCATGTCCAGCAAATTAGCGCACCCCTGCAGAAACCACGCACATCTAGATACTCAATACTCTCACATCAGCTAGTGACACGATCACCCCTCTCGTGCATGGCAAAGTGCGACAAATCAATAGACAAGCCTGACACACTAACCTTTCTAAAACGCTTCGGCAATTATCCAGAGTCCAGAGCAGCGTTGGAAGAAAACACATTTCCAAGATGACTTCATCGCATTCAAACAAGCAACACTCGCATTCAAATCAGCCCTCACCTCTTATTCATAACCCTCATATCTTCCTTATCCTACAACCTGAAACAGTTATTCAACACTTTTAACACCCTCTTCCACCCTCCAATGTCCCCTCTAAACTCCCTAATCTCTGCTGAGGACATTGCCACACACTTCAAAAATAAGATTGACCAAATAAGGCAAGACTTCATTATTCAACCACCACAACCCCTTTGTACACCACACCAATGCCCTACCCCCATAAAATTACTCTCCAACATAACTGAAAGAAAGCTTACACATCTCCTCTCCAAATCACACCTCACCACTTAGCACTTGACCCCACCAACCTCGCCACCACACTCATCCCATCCCTAACCAATCTCTTCAACCTAACACTAACTTATGCTACCTTCCCTTCTGCTTTCAACATGTCACAATCACGCCTATCCACAAAAAGCCATCCCTCGACCCGACACCTACTGTAAGTCCAATTATCGCCCCATATTGCTGCTTCCATTCGCTTCCAAACTCCTTGAGCAGCAAGTCCAAGCCAAGCTATCCTCCCAACTCTGATTTAACTTGCTCTTTGACAATCTACAATCTGGCTTCCGCTTCATCCCTATTATTTCACTGAAACTGCCCTGACCAAAATTACTAATGACTCATTTACAACCAAAGCTAACAGACAATTCCCTTCCTTCAAGACCTGTCCTCTGCCTTTGACACAGTTGACCACTACCTCCTACTACAGATCCCCTCCTTCTTTGGTTTCAAAGACCTTGCCCCATCCTGAATCTCGTCTTTCCTTTCCAACTGCACATTTAGAGTCTCCCACTCTCACACTACCTACTCACCCGGCCCTCTCTTTGTTGGAGTTCCTCAATGCTCTGTCCTACTCTTCTCCATTTATACCCTTGACCTGGGACAACTCATAAAGTCCCATGGCTTCCAGTACCACCTAAATGCTGATGACACTCAGATCTACCTCTCTGGCCCAGATGTCATCTCTCTACAGTCCAGAATCATGGAGTGTCTATCAGTCATATCTTCGTTCTTCTCCTCTTTCTTGCTTAAACTCAATATTGACAAATCTGAACTCATTATCTTTCATCCATCAAATGCATCTTCCCTACCTCATCTACCTATCACAATAAATGACACCACGCTTTCCCCTGTACCAGAAATCCGCTGCCTCGGAGTAACCCTTGACTCTGCCCTGTCCTTCAAAACACACATCCAAGCTCTTTCCACCTCTTGTCGTCTCCAACTCAAAAATATTTCCAGAATCCATCCTTTCCTCAACCCTTACTCTACTAAAATGCTTGTGCATGCCCTCATCATCTCCTGCCTTGACTACTGCAACATCCTCCTCTGTGGTCGATCTGCTAACACTCTTGCACCTCTCCGGTCTGTCCTTAACTCTGCTGCCTGACTAATTCCTTTATCCTTTCTATTAAACAGTATAATTATTACAGTGTATATCCTCAGGCACTTAGTTTGGAAATATACAGGGGAGATGGCTTTGTAGGTCAGTGTTAGTAGTTTTAACTGGATATGCTGGGGAATTGGGAACCAATGCAGGGCTTTGCAGAGAGAAGCAGAGGAGTGTTCAGGAGATAGATGAATTTTAAGATAAGTACAATTGTTAGCACCTCCGCATTTTTACTATCACTCATTCCTGTATTCACAGTTCAACAGCTACTGCATACCATATATGCTATCAAGCACTCCAACTGGCTTTCTACCACTATATAATTGGTAAATATCTTTAGCCACAAATATATATATATATTTATGTGAGCTCCTGCCATTTAAGATAAATACATTTATTAGCACCTCCGCATTCTTTACCATTACCTGTTCCTGTATTCACAGTTTAGCAGCATTTGCATACCATATATGCTATCAAGCACTCCAGTTGGTTTTCTACCACTATATAATTGGTAAATATCTTTAGCCACAATATATATATTTATATCCATGTGGACACAATATAATTTTATAATCTCTACCCTGTTATAAGCAGCTCGTTATTAAGATCCAGACCATATATACATGATCCTGACCTCATTCCCTACAGGATCACTCTTCAGGCATATTTTACATGCGTCTCAACTATATTTTCTAAAGGTACCAGTTTGATCAATATTATTGCAATATTTTATTATTTTATTATTCACCTTAAATGTGACTCTAATTAATGTCCTATATACATGGACCATATATATAAAAAACATATAATACTGGATATCCATGATTTACTCTATCCTGATCTATTTTAGTAACTTTAATAAGGACCAAATTCCTCTATCCCGGACTAGTCCTGTTTTAGGATGTCCAGAACTACCTCCCTTAGACCACCACAATAAGGGTATGTGTTCAAAAAAAAAAAAAAATGTACTTTTTCCTGGGTTCTGATATCTCAGTGTATTATTCTGTTTTCATGATCTCCTTAACTAGGCCTCTGTCTATGTCTTGTTGACCAAGATTGAACTCTATGCCTATTATTCAACTATTCATGTACTATGACATGGACTTCCTATAGTCCCATATTTGTATATATTTGTGTATATATGTATATATTTCCTTTTGTCACTGGTTATAATGTTCACTTTCTATTTTTTACAGCGACTTTGTGATCAAGGCCAAGTGAAGGCCGAAACGTCAAAAATTACTTGTCGCTTTTTCATATATGTTTAATAAAATTCACTTGAAGCTATTTTTTCAACGAGTGCAGTGTTTATGAGACATTATGATTTAAGGGATCTTCGACCCCGTTCACTCGCACCATTTTTTTGATTCGTGTGCCAAACCCTCGTTCCCAATCTAAAAAAGTTATAAGGTGGATAAGTCAGCACTACCACTCAGGTTGTATCAAATTGCCTACATTACATGAACTTTGTTTATGCTCTGTTCTCATTGTATCAGCCAGACGGGGTTAATTATTGATGCCTTATAACTTTTTTAGAACAGCACTTTACAATAAGGTCTTGCATGGACTGTCTGCGCCCACTATTTAGAAGGAACCTGTTAGCAGTATTGTGCTGAATAACCTACAGAGTTAGGTTGGCGCCATTATACTGATTAAAATGATACCTCAAATCCGTCCTGTGGTTGTTGTTTGCCTTTATTTTCTGGTTTCAGTTAATGAGATTCTCGTGCTCTGGGGTGGGGCTGTGGGGGGAGTCTTTATGCGGTAATCTGCTTAGGTATTCATACTGATGGCTTATGACAGGTCACTGATCTCTCAGTGACCTGCCCCCTATTTTACATACTGATTATTATATGTATTAAAAAAAAAATCACATTCAGCAGGCAGGAGCTGGCAACGGTGCCTGTGCTGCAGCATGATAGCATCTATAATGTGCATTAAATTATTTTATTTAGGAATATACATTTCTAAAAAAAATTGTCTCTACAAAGATGGTGCCGGCGGTGCCTGTGCAGTAGCATCTATCGGTGATTCAATAGATGCTACTGCACAGGCATGGATGGCGCCATTTTCAGAAACATTTTTTTTAAGAATAAATGTATATCCCTGAATAAAATAATTTAATGTATATAATAGTTGCGATCATGCTGCAGCGCGGGCGCCGTTGATGAAGCCTTCCTGCTGAATGTGATTTTTGTTTCAATATATATTATATTCAGTATGTAAAATAGGGGGCAGTCCACTGAGGGATCAGTGACCTGTCATAAGTCATTAGTATGAATACCTAAGCAGAGCTCCACATAAAGACCCCCACGCAGGCACGCCGTGAAGGATGAGAATCTCATTAACTGAAAACTGAAAATAAAGATTAAACAACAACCACAAGACGGATTTCATTAGCCAAGGTATCATCTTAATCAGTATAACGGCGCCGACCTGACACTGTAGGTTACTCAGCACAATTCTGCTGACAGGTTTGCTTTAAGAGTAACTTTATCTGCACAGGCACCTTATGTTAAGGTGCTGCACTATGGTCACTTTATTAAAAATATGTGTCAAATACTTTGTAAAGAAAGAGTTCCTCTCTTTTCATAAATATGTAAGAAGGAAGACAGGACAGCGGGTACCTACATCAGACAGGGTCCGTTACTGCTGAGGTTGCTTCTCATGTTGCCCGGGGGAAAGGATAAGGGACCGGACAGGCCCCATTACCCAGAGATTGGGGGTGTGGCTAAGCTGGGTGCTGAGGAAAAAGCGTGCGAAGGAGCAGAGTTTCCCACCATCAGAGAGAGTGCAGCAGGTCGTGCAGCACGCTCTGGATCCAGCGCTGCAGCGCCGAGACGTGCCGTGAGCAGACTTACCTGCATGCTTCAGCAGGACAGTGACGGTGGGGAGCGCCATATACCCAGATAAACGTTGGGCAGCGCTTGTACGGAGAAGTGTGGGCTGGCTACAGGACACTGAGGTGCGGTTTCCTTTGCTGGCTAGCACGCATCAGCCCACGCTTGGTACAGACTCCTGCAGCTTTTTTCACTTTGGCTGCACAGGCCTATGGACTAGGGGCTCAGCGGGTAAAACCGGAGACAGTGTAAGGGGAAGAAACCATCTAGGCATGGACCACTCCCTATACTTGAGGGAAGGGGGCATGGTCAAGCTGAGAGGAAGTTCGCGTGAGAGGATTAAAACTGGCTGAGCGGAAACTTCAAGCACACGAGACTCCTGTGAGGTAAAAACAGATGTGAGGCGACGGGGCAGAGAAGAACAGAGCCTGGGACGGCATAGCATTTCAACAGGAGACTACCGACTGAGTCCTGCCCAGACACCGCTGTCCCCGCTGATATTGCTGCCCTCGCTGATACCGCTGACATAGCCAACAACACTGCCACAGCTGACGCCGCCGACAGCCCTGACCGTGAGTGACCAGGTCTGTGTACGGGATGTAGGCGCATATCCATATGGTACTACGAACTGGAATGCACATTGAGAACAGTGTTTGGGCAGTGCTGCAGGTCTCCGTAGTGTTGGGATATTCACCGCTGAAGATAAGGACATTTCCCTTTTCATCGCCTCATCTTCTGGGCCCAAGACCTGCATCAGGATTCCGAGGAGTCGCCGCCATCATCAGGACCATGAGAGGACACCGCCATTATCAGGATATATTATACCAGCTTCCTCAGTACTGTGTCAGACCTCCACTGCGAAACATCCTAAGCGGCCCCAGTCACGGTCAGGAGTTTAACCGTGACTGACACCTGAGCCATGAGTTGTATTTAATTGTACTGTCTGCCTTACTTATTCTTGTGCCTTAAGTTATCCCCAATAGTCATTAGCTGTATTAGAGAATATTAACTCTCTGTTTTCTCCCTGCATGGAGTTTTCTGTTGTATAATAAACCCCTATCACCCTTGGTCTGTGTACGGTCCGTTACTGCATCCTACGTGCCTGCAGTCTCCTTACAACCGCCCGCTGCTGCCAGAAGTTGGATTGTTAATACTTGACCCCATCGGAGAACTCTACACTGGCCGTTGCCAGTACCACAACCCCATCAGACTGTGGACTAAGGAGGACCAGCAGGAGCCATAATAAGTGTTGTTTAAACCTCAGACTGTCACTTTAATTCTTGTTCTTCTCCCAATTCTTGTTTACTGTTTATCAACTCCCTGCGAGGAGACCAATTGCATCTTTACTGTTAAATTAAACCATATTGTTATACTGCATTTGTTCTGCAATCCCTGCACACTGCATCTCAGCACCAGCTTACAAATATATACCGTATTCTATCAAGCATGGGCTTGCTTTGCATCTAGGTTTTCTATCCAGTATTCTACCAGAGTAACATAACGATGTCTGAAGCTTATACATAACATGGCACATCAATTGTCTTTTCAATGAAGCCAGTGCATGTATAGATATATATCATCCTAGAACTTTATCCTTTCTATTTAACAGTATAATTATTACAGTGCATATCCTCAGGCACTTTTCCTGACACAATTTGGCCTGTTGTAAGGGCTGTTTGTTACTGTGCTGAGACGTGTAGCATCTCTGCATATGTTTTGCCCCTTTTTTTAATATGAACAATAACAAATTATATTGTGGTACCGTGTTAGGCCTCTTTCACACATCCGTTTTTTGCCATCAGGCGTGATCCGGCGCTTTTTGAAAAAAACGGATCCAGTTTTTTAAACCGCTGGAAGCGTTTTTTTGTCATTGACTATCATTAGTGCCGGATGTCCTTGCGTTGCGTCCGTTGAAATGTACATTCTGGCGGCCAGACAAAACAGTCACTGCAACGTTTTTTTTTCTGCCGCACCCGCCGGATAGCGCCTGAAGCGGCACATCCGGCGGGCGCAAACAATACAAGTCTATGGTGCCGGATCAGTCTTTTGTGCAATCCGGCAAAAGACTGATCCGGATTCTGGAAACCAAGGTCTCTCTCTCTCCTCGATCCGGACATGCATACCAAGCATTTCCAGGTTCAAAAGTTCAGGACGGATCCGGCAAAAAAAAATGATACGTTGCATCAGTTTTTTCAAAATCAGCGCTGTATCAGTCCTTTCTGTTTTTGGACGGATTGTTCCTGACGGCAAAAAACGGATGTGTGAAAGAGGCCTTAGCCAGAAAAATCGATATGAATACTTTTCTGCCCAATGATGACAAAAGTATTCTCGGAGTGATACCTTTATTGGCTAAACACAAAATAGAATATTTGCAAGCTTTCAGAGCACGGGGGCTCCTTCTTTAGACAAGATTACAAATATATTAATAAGAAAAAGGCACAACATTTAAGGGATAGTACAGTGGGATATTTGTTCATGAAGTGGGAGGTGTGATGCCTCCTAAAGATAAGCCAGTTTTTTGTACTAATAAAAAATTATTCAAATTAAATTGATTAGGCTTGAGCTTCCCTTCTTCATAGGTATTTTAATGCATCTGGGAATGTTTAGCTTGCAAAAAAGAATGCTAAGAGGAGACTTAATACCTTGACTACTGCAGAAATTCTTTTGTAACCTTGGCCTCCAGGTGTGAAAAACTTGCTGCATGATTCCCAAGAAGACTCATGGCTGTACTAGCTCAAAAGGGTGCTCCTACTCAATACTGAGCAAAGGGTCTGAATACTTATGACCATTTGATATTTTAGTTTTTGTTTTTTAATACATTTGCAAAAATTTCTACATTTTCTACAAATTTCTACTGTTTTTTTTCAGTCAAGATGGGGAGCAGAGTATACTTAACCCCTCTCTGACATTAGACGTACTATCCCGTCCA
>VIAB01000489.1:36231-48257 GCA_009801035.1 Oophaga pumilio
TGTCCTCCATGTCGCAACAAGCGGGAGGTATGCACTAACAGCCAGACAGCGACGCGTTTCGACCTAGGAAGGTCTTTGTCAAAGTATGTCTTTACATACAAGATAGGACAGGGGAGCCATGCATACAAGGATAGGAGGGGGGAGCGGAGCCATGCATACAAGATGGGACAGAGGAGCCATGCATACAAGGATGGGAGGGGGGAGCCGAGCCATGCATACAAGATGGGACAGGGGAGCCATGCATACAAGGATGGGAGGTGGGAGCCGAGCCATGCCTACAAGATGAGACAGGGGATCCATGCAAACAAGGATGGGAGGGGGGGGTGCCAAGCCATGCATACAAGATGGTACCGAGGGAGCCATGCATACAACATGGGAAGTCACACAGAGCTGGACAGGACGGGGGGAACCACACATACCGGGATAGGAATGAGGACAATGCATACCCGGCTTATACTCGGGTTGGCTTATACTCGAGTATATACAGTGTGTGTGTGTGTGTATATATATATCAATCAGTACTTTGTGGGGCCATCATACTATACATGGGGGATTATATTAGATACAATTGTTTTTATACTTTCCCATAAATGGGGGTACAAAAACTGAATGAAGTGACTAGAAAACAAATTTGAAACACTATAAAAAAAATTTTATTGAAAAAATATAGAAAAAACAATAATCAATAAATTTATCATCAGAATACAGCACTGAAAAAATGAAGGTTAAAGTCCAGACACAGTCAGAAATAAATCAAAATAGATCCATCCAAATGCATGCCACAGATTAGATTGCTAATTATTGCTAATTTATTATGCAAAAAATAAATGAAGATATATAAAGTGCATAGTGCATAATCTCTATTTGAAGGCTATTCATAAATTTTAAAGGTATACACCGCTAGGTGGCAATCTTGCCATATTTATGTGTGCAAAAAACAATCAAATAGAATTTGATAGTATATAATATAAAAAAATAACAGAGACAAATTGTCCCTCTAACAATATATATATAGCCAAAGCCAATAACCATATCATGCAAAATAAATTAGTGCACATAAAAATAGCACCACTGATAGAATATTAAGTAATATAGAGCAAAATTGGAACTAGCAAAATACATGGGTGGTAGTTGAATTAAAGTATATGTGAAAAAACACTGTGATATACCACTACCATGTGCACCATGGATACTAAAGACCAACTGTACATATGAGCAAAACTCACAAGAACCGAAAAAACAGTCAAAAAGGTCATAATAAAAATTAACATTTATTGAATAATATTAAAAACCTGGAATAGGCAAAATGGGGAAAATGGGCTCACAGTGTGCATGGTGAAACAAGCCCCTGCGAACAGTACAGACATACACAAAAAAATATAGAATTATATAATAAGACAGTCAAAATGGTATCACTTAGAAGACCAGAGTATATATCAACATTGAACAGTGTCAGATCGCACAATATGTGCAAGTAGGTAAGTACCGATAAACAATGGTCCAAAAGTGAGGATACACACAATGGCAATCATAACAGTACATCAAAATAATGAGGCATATGCGGCTGGGTAAATACCGGTGGGCAGAAGTCCCTCATATAATGACAATGTACAATAGTCTATCTAAAGATGCGCAAGATACCAATAGGAAAAAGTAAGACTAAATAGCACGGTCAATCATTGGTATAGCAATAGCGTCAGAATATAGAGGCATATGCGACTAGGTAAGTACCGGTGGACAAAAGTCTATCATATAATGACAGCATGTGCAGAAAAACAAAGATGTACAAAAAATACATGGATATAATTACCCCTATTTGCGGCTGTACTGGACACAGGGACGCCCCGACGCGCGTTTCGGAGTTAATAAAAACTCCTTCCTCAGGGGGCACAGGAGAGAACCCAAGTGGGGACTCTATTTATACAGAGGGACCATGGTGTGCAATCACCGCCGTACTACCGCCCACACCAGACCGCCACCGCCGCGAGTCAGAGCCGGAAGCACGTGGGGCCCCACGTGGAGCGGCGTCTGACATCACGGGAAATGACGTCGGCGCTTACAGAGGACAGGCTGCGCATGCGCAAGAGTGACATGGTATAGAAACTAATAACATAATTGGGGATATAGAAGCAAATAACTAAATATACGTACAATAAATGTCTAGTAACTGAAAAACAAAAAAATAAAGAAATGTCACAAAATAACAGCGCATATGTGATGACAAATAGAAAAAGAGTGATGAAAATAAAATAAATAAAGATCAAATAATAATGACAATTCTATATAATTAATACAATAGAGGAAGTCGAACGGATCTATGATGAGGTCCCAGGCGACGTCCAAAAACGAGCAGACAAACTAAGGGTATTCAATCAGATGGACGTCCAAGATAAATAGAATCAAATCTATATAAATAAAAAGTGAAGAGTTAAGATACATAAAAACAACACAATGCAAACCGAGAGCCACATAAAGATGGCACAATTCGGAGATCATAGGAAAGGGACATATGAATTATATTCATTCAATCCATAAGGGTAGGTGGTTTTTAATGTCCAGATCCACCTTGTTTCAGCTTGTGCCAATCTTCTTGACAAGTCCCCGCCACGTATGTTAATAGGCAGGGCATAAATACCCTTAACTCTAAGTAATGAACTATCACACTGGTGATGTTCAAAGAAATGACGTGGCAAAGTTTTTAGGGAGGCTGTGTCCGTAGTTGTAGAAGCCGCGGAAATCCCAAGAACGTGTTCTCTAACCCTAACCTTAAATTGCCTGGTGGTAAGTCCTACGTACATTAGTCCGCAGGGACAACTGGCACAATAAATGACATATCTGGATGTACATGTGATATGTTGACGGATTTCATAATTTTTAGTGCCAGATGAATCAGTAAAGGTGGAACTACGCTCTATATTAGGGCATGCAACACATCTCCCACAAGGGACACAGCCAACACGATGCGGGAACCTGTCAAGAAAAGTTGGAACACGTGAATCAGCATAGTGACTATTGGTTAGATGGTCACGTAAATTTCTTGCCCGTCTGAATGTAAAAGATGGTCTATCTGGAAGAAATACACCCATAATGGGATCAGTTTTCAAAATGGGCCAAGCATTTTCAACAGCCTTACGCATTTTATGATGTTGAGAATGATACGTAGTAATGAATCTTATATCACTAGAGGCCTTAGAATCAGACGAGTTGTCATAAAGCAATCTATTCCGAGGTGAGTGTTTGGCTCTCAAATATGCTTTTTTAATTGATCGTCTACTATAGCCTCTAGCAAGAAACCTAATTTTCAATTCTTCGGATCTTTTGGCAAAATCAAGATCCGTCGAACAATTGCGTCGTAATCGAAGGAACTGTCCTACGGGGATAGCCTTGATCACATGAGAGGGGTGGCATGATGAGGCATGCAAAACGGAATTAGTCGATGTTTCTTTTCGATAGATGTCTGTCTGTATTGCACCAGAGCTATCCTTTTTGATAGTTACATCCAGAAAATTAGTTTGCAAAGAATCCCAAATTAAAGTAAGATGAATATTAAAGTCGTTGTTGTTCAAGGAGGTAATGAACTGCGCAAGGTCGACCGAGGTGCCCTGCCAGATGAAGAAGATGTCGTCAATGTAACGTGTCCAGAATGGGACACGGTCCATCAGCCCCTCATCATCTGACAGAAAGAGGTCTCTTTCCCACAGCCCCAGGAAGAGATTAGCATAGGATGGTGCAAAGGCAGCACCCATAGCTGTCCCCTGGAGCTGTAGGAAAAAAGACCCCTTGAAGACAAAAAAATTGTGGGTGAGGGTGAACTCTAAGAGCTCCAGGATGAGGTTTCTGAGGTCCACAGATAACATAGATGTTAAGTAGAATATAGAATATTAAGTAGTATATAGTGGCAAGACAATTGCCATATTAGAGCAATGAGGGTCACAGATAGTTAAAAAAATGTATAACTTAAACTAATGACCATATCATGCAGAGAAAGCAATTCATAGAGACATCATAACAATGGTGGACATACAAACTAGTGGCACATGTGAATAATTGATAGTGCAAAACTGCAAAGAAGCGGTATCAAAATGGTAGAGATCATGGATTGTTACCTGATCTAATGAAGACTGTGCTGGAAGGCCTCCCACCCGACGCGCGTGTTCTGCCCGGTCTACTTCTTCGGGGGGCGTATATGTGTATTGGGGATTATATGTGTAGGACAATCGTGCTATATATGGGGGATTATATGTGTGGGGCCATCATACTATACATGGGGAGATCATATGTGTGGGACCATCTTGCAATACATGGGGGATTATATGTGTGATGCCATCATGCTATATATGGGGGATTATATGTGTGGGACCATCATACTATACATGGGGGATTATATGTGTGGGACCATCTTGCTATATATGGGGGGATTATATGTGTGGGACCATGTTGCTATACATGGGGGATTATATGTGTGGGACCATCTTGCTATACATGGGGGATTAGGTGTGTGGTGCCATCATGCTATATATGGGGGATTATACAGTATGTGTGGGACCATCTTGCTATTCATGGGGGATTATTTGTGTGATACACCTTTTGAATATTTGTCAAATTTTCTTACACCATGATTAAAAAATAATCAGCATGTACAGTACTTCAGTACAATTTTTTCTAAGTGCTCAATGCTCCATTTCCTTGTAGGTTCCAATCATCATCAGCAGTGACTGTCATCAGTAGCAGTAGCCATCTTTCATCATTAAAGGACCACTACGCCTCCGCCTCAAACCCTTGTAAAATGAGTAAAACCTATGGTGAGTTGAGTCACATTCACATTATGTTATAATTAAATGATAAGTATGCACTACAACTCCGTCCATAGCCCTTCCCCATATGATCAAAGCCGCGCCCCTGCCCCACCTCCATCCCCGCCCTGCCGGGCCATGGAAGAATGGTCTTGCTTGAAGCCAGTCCCTGGTGCATAAAAGGTTGGGGACCACTGTATTAATACAAGATTTCTTAAATTATGATCAAATAGACAAAACCTTTTCTTTGCTTAAAATGGCATAAGGAACAACTATATTGGATATGTAAACGACAGCTAGAGGGGTTATGGAGGAGGTTGATTTTTTTAAAATGTTTTTTTGCTAGGTGTGTCTGATCTATCTGCTCATAATGTAGGAAAAGTAGCTAAGAGGAGAATGTAAATGTAATACATATTTGTGTATAAAGCACACTAATAGTTGAAAATAAAGATTTATAATTTAAAATTATTTTAGCTTTAAGACCGATTTATCAAAAGAAGTAGCATTGTCATTTCCGATGATATAGTAAACTAATAGGGTGTTAAAAAGTTATCTTCTGATTAGTGTAAGTAACCCTTTTTTAAGGTTCTAAGTTTGATATACGTCAATTGTAGGTTCTAACCATGAATATCTTAACCTGATATTTTACCATGTTATCTTCTCATCCATTAGTATTGTGGTATTGAATTTTCTATGCAAATGGTGTGTATTGTACTGTATGGGGATGCATTATACTCCTATGGGGCTGCATTATTATTCTAGGTGGCTGTATTATACTCCTGGTCGGGCTGCAATATACTCCTGTTGTGTTGCATTATACTCTTGTGGAGGACTATGGTGTGCATTGTACTATATGGAGTACTATGAGGTGTGTTTTATCCTGTATCGAGCACTACAGGGTGTGTAATATACTGTATGGCGCACTATGGGGTATATATTATACTGTGTGGAGGACTATGGGGTGCATCAAACTATGTGGAGGACTATTGAGTGCATTATACTAAATTAGCAAAATGCTGCTGATTCGAGTGCATATGTGCATATTCATGTCTTTAATGAGCGGTACCATGTGACCGCTGAAGAAAGGAATAGCTGCCGGTGACCGTGGGGGAAGCAGGGGGGCTGCAGAGACACTCCAGGAGGGGGTAAGTATTTGTGATATTCACCTGTCCCAGGTCCACCGCTGCACGCTGCTCTATCCTCTGCGTCCTCTGGCTAGGACGTTCAGGTCAGAGGGTGCGATGACGTAGTTAGTGAGCACCGCGCCCTCTGCCTGAACAGTCACTGACAGAGGACCGCAAGACGGAGCGGCACGCAGCGGTGAACCGGGGACAGGTGAATATCTAAGGTGCTGGGGCCCTGAGCCAGTGGTGACACCAGCACCTGTCCCCCCATAGCATGCCAGTGTCCACGCCTGCTCAGGGCACCGGCACCTGGCCCCCAGCGACGAGAAGTGAGTGTCATTTTTTTTTTATTTGCAGCAGCAGCATATATATGGGGCATATTCTATGGAGCATCTTATGGGGCAGCATATGGGGCATAATCTATGGAGCCTTTTATGGGGCCATAACCTTTATGGAGCAGCATATGGGACATATTATTCTATGGAACATCTTATAGGACCATTATTAACCTTTGTGCAGCATTATATGGGGCGTATTTTGTATGGAGCATCTTATGGGGCCATCATGAACTGTATGGAGCATTATATGGGGCCCCTGATTCAATATGGATATTTAAAAACTTTTAGCCTACTGATGTCTCAATTAATTTTACTTTTATTGGGATCTATTTTTATTTTTGAAATTTACCAGTAGCTGCTGCATTTTCCACCCTAGGCTTATACGCGAGTCAATACGTTTTCCCAGTTTTTTGTGGCAAAATTAGGGGGGTCGGCTTATACACGAATATATACGGTAATATTAATATAAAATAATAATTATAATTCGTATGTTAATATTAATGTTAAGTAGCCTATTTGTTCGGCCCTCCACAACAGTCATGGTCTCTCGTGTGGCCCCTTGAGAAAATTAATTGTCCACTCCTGCTCCACTTTGTATAGCACTATGTTATGTAAAGTGCTGTACATAAGGGAAAGTGCCACTGTTAGTATCATTTTAGATCTGCAGATGTGCCCCAGAGCACCTGTGTGTTAATCAAATGACCTATCAAGGGACATGGAATCGTGACATGTCGTGTGATCCATTGGATGTCTGGGGGCTTGGCTTCTAAACTGCCAAGGGTCCTGGCTACTCTTAAGGTACTGTCACACTAAGCGAGATCGCTAAAGCGTCAGCGATTTTATGACGCAGTAGCGATCTCGTTAGCGACTTAGCTGTGTGTGACATGTAGCAGCGATGTGGCCCCTGCTGAGATGTCGCTGATCGCTTATGAACGTTCTGAGCCGTTTTTTGGTCGTTGGTGTCCCGCTGGTGAGCCTGAATCGCTGAGTGTGACAACCTTCATGAACGACTTTACCAGCGTCGCAGGTGGGACTAGGTTTTCCCAACGACGGCAGAGGTCGTTATACAGATCGCTGATCTCTGATGAGATCTTTGTGTTTGGAAGCTAACTAGCGATCATATAGCGATCGCACCAACGATCTCGCCAGGTCGTGTCGTTTTCGTGATTGCTGGTGTGATCGCTAAGTGTGACAGTGCCTTTAATCCACTCCTGCAGAGAGGTGTTTTCCCACAAGTGTGTCCAGCTCATTCCTTGTAGTTTGTCTATGTAGATTCAACCTCGTTTGGAGTTTTAGTTTAGTTTACCCAATATAGGTGCATCCAAGGAGCCTTGTACACTGTCTTAAGTACACCACACTAGAGGATGTACATGAGAAGACATCCAGTTATAGTCCTGTTTTGTGTTGGGTATGCAGACTGTGTTTGTTGGTAAGTTGTGGGTACAGGTCCTGAATTTTTTGTGCCCAGCTCTAATGGTGTTGACAGGACAATTCTAATGAGAATTCCTATGTTTAGTGACTGTAGGAGAGAAGTGATAGATCCTCTGCTTGTAATCCAATAGGCTGCTTCTTGAGATCTTTGTGGCACTGTGGATCAATACCACAATATCATTTTTATTGTACATCATTCTTGTGATATCAAAAGTCTTTTTTACTACACTATATAAATGAATCTCAGATTCTGCCTGGAGGTCTGTGTTTCCTTTGTCGCTCTGGAACCTGTTAATTCTATAGGTAACTGCAGCTGTGTGGGGTAGATTAGTACAGATATGTAGAATATTTTTATTGAACAGGTTAAGAAATCATTTTTACGTGTCGCAGAGTGTGTATGATGGTGGGAGATGAATGCGGTCTCCACAAATCTTAAAGCTTTTACCTTAAGAGCTTTTAGCGTTAACATCTAAGATAGATGAATGAGATTCTTTCTCATAGTTAGGTCCATGAGAGCTTGGCTAAATGAAATCTTTGTTTCATTCCTCAAACCAATTGTTAGAATCCTTGATTTTATCTTATTTCTATTTTTTGCATTTCAAATCTTCAAGTATATCTGCAGTAAACTTCCTACTGAGTACAGCTGTTTTGTGATTGATAAATGTATTTATATACAATCAAAAGGAGGGAACTGATAAAGAAAATAATCAATACAGCTATTATAATCCATCATTTTCCAATATGTAATATTACTTGTTATATGTCAGCTATGTACCAGCTTTATAAAATCATGTTTTGTTTCAACTAATATAAACCAAGGCTGCGCCTGCTATTGTCAGAATGTTCTGTAAGACGTTGTTCCATAGAAAAGATGTCCTCATAGAAACCTGGAGTCTGGTGGTCTCCTGCCGCAGAATTATCCTTGAGAGCTAATAACTTTATATTCCACTTAAACTGTTTCTGGACATAGAAACTTCATGGCCAGAATTTTTATTATTAAATACTGAACCCTACTGCAACAGGGCAGAACCCGTCTCATACTTGTAAGAGAAACATTAGTTATTTAAATGACTGTAAATATTTAAATTGGCTCTTCAGAGAAAAAGAGGACTTGAACTCTATAGCGCCACCTGTTGGAAGTAGCGACCCTACAAGACTTGTAGGATCGCTACTTCCAACAGGCGGCGCTATAGAGTGGTGGTTTCACAAAAAGGCAGCTAAATGTAACCAAATTCTTTAGCATTTTTGAGCAAGCAGAATGAAGCAGACGGAACAACACAGTGCAAGAGCAGAGGTCAATTAAATGTTTATTTTCTCTGCAATATTAATAAATTAATCTCTTACAGAAGTGTGGTACCCAATGGGAGCAACCTGTGTACCTTCGTAAACCAACTTCATTCTGGGGTACTGGAAGCGAGGTAGCATTGACGGCACAAGCTATGGACCATGTTCATTGCTGGTTAAGATGACCTTTTGATGTTGTGGCAGGGTACACCTACACAATTGGAGCAGCTCATGGACCAACTCAACACTAATCCCTTCAAGATCAAATTGATCTTCTAATCCCTTCTAGCTTTGCATTGTCTGCAAATTTGATTAGTTTACATTAAGTTCCCTTTTCTGGATCATTTATAAAAATGTTGAACAACACTGGGGCCAGGACAGAGCCTTGTGGTACTCCTCTTGAAACTCTTCCAATTGGATGTGAAACCATTTATTACCACTCTTTGAGTACGATCATTGAGCCATTTATGAATCCACTTAACCATAGCCTTGTCAATCCCATACGTGGTCATTTTTTTTCAACAAGGATCATATCAAACAGTTTATCAAATGCTTTGCTGAAGTCTAAATATATTATATCTACAGCATTTCCATAATCCACCCAGTCAGTGATTCCATCATAGAAGGAAATTAGATTTCACACAAAACCCCAAAAATGGCCCGGCCAAAATTGTTGGCACTCTCTACTTAATATTTGGTTGCACACGCTTTGGAATAAATAACTGAAATCGCTTCCTAACCATCAATAAGTTTCTTACACCACTCAACTGGAATGTTGGACCACTCTTCTTTTACACTTGCATTGAGTGAGGCGGGATAAAGTTTAGGTGGCATGTGACCGCATGTATGCAAATCGTATACTTGTAGTCAAGGCCTCATCTTTTGACAGCGCCAAACAATCATACTGTGAGGATTCCCAAGTCTGCAGTCAAGAACAGTGATTGAAGACTTGTTGTTTCAGACCGAACAACCCCTTTCAAAGCATATTTTTTAGTTTTAGATCTTATGTATTTATGTCATGTTTAAATAATTAACAAATATAAAAATAATATAATATATATTCATAACAGTAGTGTATTTTTATTATTTTAATAATTAGATCTGTGTTCTTTAATATAGATGTATAAGGGAGGAAATCTCTGCTGCCCACTGACATGGACGGCCTGATCACGTGTGAGATCTGCTCCATGTGGCAATAAGCCCTCATTCAGTCAGTGATGCATTCTTTCTACAGCTGTCACGTCCCCCTGGGAAACCTGGAGTTAGAAGGTCACAACGTGTGATGAATCCCAGGCCCTCTTTAGAGACTATGTAATTTGTGTCCAATTTTAAATGGATATCCTTTCCATAAGTGCTGAAACCGTTAAGGAATTTATAAGTGTTGAAAGGGTTAAGGAATTTTTTCATGTTGGCTGGGAACACACATGGTTGCTCCCAGCTGAATCTGATAACATTATCTCATCTCCCTATATAAACTGGCTCTGGCCGCTTCTTCTTTGCTGGGGAAAGATTATTCTTCTTGTGCTAAGCTGAGTAGTTGGAGTGGGAGTGTAAGGAGGTGAAGGGTATTAACCCTTTAAGGTTTTATCCCCTTTAATTGTACTTACTTGTATATATGTGTGCTTTGTATAATGTTATGTATATATTGTGTGTATATATATATATGTGGGGGTTGAGTGTTAGGCAGATAGTGCATCCTGGGGTCACTAGAGGAGGGCACTAGGAGGATAGTGTATATATTCATGGGTTTGCGAGGGATCACTAATGGGGGCATGTTAGAGATTCAGTTAGAATGTTAGAAAAGAATGTCAATGCAGTATTTGGGTTTGGTCACTAGATGGGGGCATAGAGCACACCCAGCCCAATAGGTACAATAGTTAGGGACTTGTTGCTAGGGAAAGATTGCCTCCAAGCGGGAATCTGTCAGGAAGGTTTCCTCTTAGCGGAGATCAGTGGGGGGTGGACCTTGCAAGTGTGAGGACGTCCACGTTTCTGGGCCCTGAACATAGGGTAGGAAGAGGGGACCAGCAACCTCTGAAGAAGCCAGTGAAGGATTCACCGTGGAAAACGTGAGCCCAAAGAGTGGGTTTACGTAGCAGTAGTCCAGTGGAAGAACCACTGTGGGAACGCTCAGCAGAAGAGGTCGTGCATGAGCATAGAAGCGGGGCCATCAGAAGTATCCGGGCAGGATAACCAGAGAGGGGTGGACGACCAAGTAGATGTGTGTTTCTTATGCTGGATTGAAGTGTCTCCAGGGGAAGAGATCGAAGTGCCGTATTCACCGGGCTCCTCGTCCTGTCAATACTTAGTGGTCCATTCTGGTGTAGCAGTGAAGAGGCAGAATTGTGAAGAATGTATTGCTGGTATCGATTAAGACGTGCTTATGGTGTCTTGGATGTGCTGTGTCCAGAGGAAAATAAAGCAGAACTGTTTGACGTGATTCTGGACTCTGACTCTGTGTTATACGCTCTGTCACTGTAGAAGAACATCCCAGGAGAATAGAGGTAACAGGGGTGAAGAATGCAGCAGCTCCCAGTAAATTAACCCCTCAGCCAACCCTTTACAGGAGTAGTAGTTGTAGTTATCTGTAGTGTTATCTCCTGGTCCCTATTCCTATTTAGTTTATTCCTCCCTGTCCCTATCCTCCTCCCTATTGTTGGCGAGTGCTTTTGTATGATAGCGTGTTCTCTTATCCCAGTTTTGCCTTTGTGTCTTGTTTACTTTACATTTCCGTTCCACGCCTCATGGGGTGGGGGAAGGGTCAGATTATGGTTTAACAGGAGCATATTAAAGTCGGAGATCCAGGCCTCTCTACATTCAATATTACCCCGGGACAGTTAGGGTCCCTCTTCCTTACTTAAGATCGTCACAGTGTGACAATCTCTTTGTGTAGAGTGTGATCATGATCTTAAAGGGGTTGTCCGGCCTTAGGGTACATTTCTGCAGGCACTGACTTCCGACTTGTGAATACTCACAGTGCATGCGCTGCAAATGTATTGAGCGAGGATGGACACATTTGTGTTGTGAATGTGTTAGAAATGAATTCTGAGCAGAAG
>VIAB01000489.1:64416-82906 GCA_009801035.1 Oophaga pumilio
CTAGTTAGGCAAGCTATGCCATGTCCCGACGCCCCGCAGCCGTAAGAAGCGTTACATAAGTGTTTTTGAAGAAAGGGTAAAAAACACAAATACTGCACATTACCACCTTCACCCCTGCGCTCACAGCAGAATGAGCATGCTACAATCTGTGTAATCTCATCCACTTGCATTGAACTGTAATCCATTATGGATTTAAGGGTCTTTTTACACGGAACCAGATGTATCTATTTACTTTATCATACTGAGCCATCATACTCCGCAGCACTTTACAGACATCATAAAAGTCTTCACTGGCACTAAAAATCTATAAGGTTCTTTAAAACATCAGCTAAAAAGTAAGTTTCTGAATAAAAGATATGTGAATACTTTTCCGTCCAAAGATGACAAGAGTATTCTTAGAGTGATTCCTTTATTGGCTAACCAGAAAATTATAAGCCAATAAAATTAGCCAATAAAGGTATCACTCTAAGAATACTCTTGTCATCTTTGGACGGAAAAGTATTCACATTGATTTTTCTGGCTAACACTGTACCACAATATATTTTATTATTGTACATCATGAATAAAAGATAAAATGACATTTATGGGACACCAACTTCAGGGAATGCCTTTTTTTCTGTATACAAGAAAGATTTGGAGGCTGATAACCGTACTTTCCAGTTGTTCTCATTTATTGTACATTAATAGAGGTTTCTTCGCAAGACCCCCTGCTGCTCCTACCATTTATCAAGTCCACCGTAGTTACTTTTCCTGGAAGATTATTACGGGAACTGTTCAACTGTCTCCGTAACAAGAAAGGTCTGATGGAGCTTTTCTAATTGAAAGAAATAGCTACTGTGTCAGACCTCTGCAGGAAGAAGACAGAAACCCCTCCAGACGAGTTTGCTAGAAGTCCAGACTGTGCCACTACCAGGACTCTTCTAAGCGGCATGAAAGAACCCTCCATAATAGGATTGTATCCAGGAGCGATTTGGGTTAGTGTGTTTGACACTTTCTAATAGACTGTTCCTCCTACTATACACTGGATTGCCGGAGATCTGCGATTGTTTCAGTATCTGTACAGAAATAAGTCACTGATCCAAATAAAGAACAAATTATTCTTTGTCCGTGAGGTCACAACCCCATACTATTAGGGTATGTGCACACGTTCAGCAGAAAAATCTGTTGCAAATCCTGATGTGTTGGCAGTAAAGAAGCATAAAATACGTGCGCTTTTACAGCTTTTTTTACATGTGATTTTCTTACGGATTTTTCTTAACTAGAATAGGTGAAATCTGCAAAAACCTGACCGGACTTCTACTGATCCTTCACATAGAGGCTACAAATGGCTCCTTAAGTCTTTCAGTGCACAGTGACGCTCCTCGCCACCTACTATGTAGGGAATAGCAAGGTGTGTTCACTGAAAAGCTGAAGAAACATCAGTCCCATAGGACATAGCAATATGCCATAACCCTCTAATGACCCTTGTAAATGAAGAAATTATCAGAGAGATGCGCATTCACTTTCACCGACCCATCTAAGCTGGTGAGTAATCGCCCAATAAGCGAGCAAAACGCTAATTTGTTGGGTCCAGTGTAGACAGGAGGTGCGCTGTCAATAACATGACACTGTATGGGGACAGAATAATCATATCAGCAATCATTCTGTCCACATCACGGTTTCTTCGGCTTGACTTGTATGTGACCAGTTGGCATTTAGCAGCATGAATTGGCCTAAAGGCTAATTTATTAAAGGGCTGTCCCCAATCTTATGGGCTATTTAATCAGTATACATGAGTTTTGGAAGGTGGAATGACAGCATTCACCGTGAGTCTGGCCAGCATTTACAATACCTGATGAAGGGGTTGTCCAAGCACATTCTCCGCTCTAATCTCACATCAGGCTGCAAACTGGGCAGAGCAGTTGTCGAGGCAATCGTCCGATGGTCGGCGAGTGGAGTCCTATTCTATGTAAAGGGACCCATGCACGATACTTACCGGACCCATGCACGATACTTACCGGACCCATGCACGATACTTACCGGACCCATGCACGATACTTACCGGCCACTAAATCTTATGTTCGCATATAAAACACTTTGTGACAAATGGAGAGGTTTATAAAAATGTACAGTTTATTACCCTGGCCATGTGCTATGCGTCACACACTATGGATCTACAGCACGTACAAATGTCATTTCATTGTATATGTACATTCTGAACGCAGTATGGTTCAAGGAAAACAAGCTCTTAACCATTTTACTGCCGTGGGACGTATAATTTAATGCAGATATATCCAGCAGTAAAAGGGTGGTCATATTTTAATTTATCCACATATATATATAGATATAAAACAAAAGAAACACATTTCAAAGAAAACGACAGACGAGCATGAACAGATCACAGACATACACATGCACGTACAAATGATGGGGTGAAACAGGGAGAACTCCCCTCCACGCACGCAACGTATTTCATTCAAGTTTCTCATGAGTTCCGCGTGCAGGAACCGCGCTCGTACTAATCTCTCGTGTCATCTGGCTATAAAGTGGCACAGTAAACTGGGGACCTGCGGGGGCTTACAACGTGGCAAAAGTGAACCAACAATAGGGCGTCTAGGTGCAATTACATCTATAACTAAGTATACTACACATCATAGGCAAACCTAACACTTACAGACATCTACCGCCTACACGACACAGTACATATGTGCAAACATAAGACATCAGGCTTCTAATGTAAACCACGAACAAGGAATATCTCTGGGTCTGGAAAAGCATTCAGCAAAATGCCTAAAGCTGCATTTGGGACAGAAAACACAAACCATTTAAGGCCTTAGGCTGGGATCACACATGCGACGAAAGCGTCCGATACTCGCATGTGAAATCCCAGCTCTGGCGCCGGCACTCGGGAGTGGAGCGAGCGGCTGCATATAAATACATAGAGCCGCACACTCCACTCCTGAGTGCTGGCGCCAGAGCTGGGATTTCACATGCGAGCATCGGACGTTTTCGTCGCATGTGTGATCCCGGCCTTATGGGTTTTGTTGAACGGCAGGAAGACAATGGATGTGACATGCACAGCAACACGGTATGAATATGCTTCTGACAAAGGACAGGAGAAGTGCTTTACATTTTTCTAAAACTATGGCAAAAATGTCTAGTTTTGTCATTTTGACAGTGAATGTCCACCTTTAGGGCAACCATAAAGACTGCGGCAGACTAAATTCCCGCAGACGCAATCTGAGAGCTTTCTAATGACTTTAACAGTAAACTTCAATGTAGAGCTCCGCCTGGTGGTAATTATATGCAGTCAAAATTTTGTTCTTTAACTCTATAGGGCACATTTAGAGCTTCATGTCAAAAATACAAGGCTCTGCATCCAATAAAATAACATTAATAATTCATTTTGAATAAAAATATGCTTGAAAAAAAGAAAGAAATGTTATACTTTTAAATGAATCAGAAATCTGAACCAAAAAAAGAAAAACTGTCACATCCGTCACTTGGATTTGCCACAATAAAATGCCACCGTTACATTAAAATATGATAATTACTTGTGACTTGTCAGCTCTTTTGAATAGCCACATTGTCTGGGTTGGGATGAGGCCTTTTGTGTTACCGACATATTGCCAGAATAGCTCCTGAAATCCCTTCTCCCGGGGCATGCATGGGGAAGCCATATGTGCCAGGGGCCGGGAGGAGAAAAGACTGAACTCTGCTGAAGCTCCGACACTCGGTTTCCCAATTTCCAGCGCATTCCCGGTGTGAGGATGAAGCGGAGGCAAGTACACCGGTTTCACCAAGTATTTAGGAGCTATTCTGATTACGTCGGACCCTATTTGTCCTGTCAGTCACACCACAGGTGTGATCGCAGCCGGGACAGTATGACTATTTAAAGGAGCAGCATGACTACTATGCACCGAGTGTCTATGTTCAGTTTTACTCTGTGCCTTTATATATAAGCATGGTGGAGGGGATTTAAAGTGGCAAATCAATGTGACAGGTTCCCTTTAAAAGGTACCTATAGCAATATAGAAACAAGATCATAGTGCAGGACAAGAAAGTGTCCTGCCATGTCTATTGGGCTCCTGTATCCAGTACAGAAGTTAGAACTGATAAATGTTAGTGTTTGTTGCCTCCTTTAGCACATATGGGGCAAATGAGAGAGCAGAGGTCTCCTAATGCACAGCTATGAGCAGACAGCAGCACCAACCGCAGCACCGACCATACCACCAGCCACAGTGACGACCACAGCACCAGCCTCAGAGCCAACCACAGCGCCAGCCACAGTGACGACCACAGCGCCAGTTACACAGCCAACCACAGCGATGACCAGAGTGACGACCACAGCGCCGGCCACAGTGAGACCGCAGCGCCAGCCACAGTGACGACCGCAGCACCAGCCTCAGAGCCAACCACAGTGACGACCACTGCGCCAGTCACACAGCCAACCACAGCGATGACCAGAGTGACGACCACAGTGACGACCGCAGTGCCAGCCACAGTGACGACCGCAGCACCAGTCACAGTGACGACCACTGAGCCAGCCACAGTAACGAGCACAGCGCCAGCCACAGTGACAACCACAGTGCCCGCCTCAGAGCCGACAACAGCGCCGGCCAGTGATGACCAGAGTGACGACCACAGCGCCAGCCACAGTGACGACCACAGCGCTAGCCACAGTGACGACCGCAGCGCCAGCCACAGTGATTACCGCAGTGCCAGCCACAGTGACAACCATAGTGACGACCACGGCGCTGACCACAGCGTGTGCTCCTTTTTAAAAATGCTATTAGAGATGATGATTATTGTCCATGCTCCTGCACAAACACTAAAAGTGCCCTATAAATACTTTAAAAGTGTAAAGGAAAATAAAGCGACTTGTAAAGCTAGATATGTGTGTCCAAGTGTCTTAGTTCACACGTCCAGTAATCATCTTTTTGAAAGGGATCCAGCAGTAATCTGTTATCTTAGCCTTGTGCAGAAACACATTTTTTTGACTTGTATAAAAACAGACTGCAACTGGATCAGTTTTTCTTAACAATTAAGTCTATGGAAACTGATCGGATAATTCCACATTCGTATTTCTTCCATGTAAAATTGATCTGTTTCTCGTGAAAAATTACTGGACATGTGACCCTACCCGAACTGACAGTGGCTGTCTGTAAAACATCAACCACAGATGTGAATAGATTCAGCACCCTGAGGCTCATCTGCTCATTAGCGCCCACTACACAGTGTAAAGGGAAAGCGTCATAAGAAAATTATATATTTTTAAATCCGGTTTTTGTGTTAGGCCTCATTCCGATGTCTGTGAGTGACATACATGCTGTGTTTTTGTCACGGATGGAACACAAGACCATTATAGTTTATGAGACTGTTCATATGCCAGTGTTGCTTTGTTAAGTGATCAGCAAAAAATTACGAAGGCTGTTTTTGATCCAACTCTTTGGTTCCGTGAACATCACAGACAGCACAAGGATGACATCGGTATGACGTTCGTAAGTTATTCATAACTAACATTTCAATGGATAGGAACAGTTTATTTTTTCATCAGTGAAAATCACTGACCAAACCCTGATGGTAAAAACGGACATTGACCAAATACTGATGAATAACGGTCCATGTCTTTACATATGAGGAAAATCATAGACATCTGAAGGAGGCTTTTTTGTGATTTTTAGCAAGGTTTTTCTGTTCTGCTTCACAGTCCTTATTAAAAATAAAAATGAGGAATCTTGAAATTTTCACTCTGACCACTGGGGCATTTTTAGACTCATATTTCCTGTTGCTCCAGGAAATGTACTTGCACATCAGCAGCAACAGAGTGACGCAGAGTATCTTTTGTATTGAGGCATCTAATGAGTGTGTGCAAACGGGGAACAAGGTCAGTTGAAACATCAGCTATTCTCAATACTGGATCCTGTGTAATCAGCCATGTATAGAGGTGTTTCCTCTCATTGTAATCCTGCCTCTGATGATACTGAAACTTGCTGAAAACTCTTCCTGAAATAGGCATCTAAAAAAATAGCCCCAGTTCCCACTATAAAAATTGCTAGATTACTAATTTTGTGATTAGATACAGATTGTGATATGAAAAAAACACCTTTGCCAAATTAAAAAAAAAATCCATGTAACACAAAAACCTGAATTAAGCAATTGGTTATTTTCTGATGACACATCCCCTTTAATTATTCTTGCTATAAGATCAGACTGAAATTTCAGATTCTCTATGGCCTACTTCAGTTACATTAAACCATGAAAATCTAATGGTAAGAACAGATATTCCCAAAAAAGTGCACAAGTTAATTATTTCAAATAAAAAAAAAAAACATACAAAATAAAATAAAAAATAAAACAGAATTCTATAGACCTAAAATTAAATGGAGAAAAAAAAGTGCAAAAGAACAACAAGTAACATCAGTGTTTCTGTTGTAAGTAGTGGGAGTCCACAGCGGAGCAGCTAATTCTCTGCTGTACTACAATGTCTCACACCAGGCAGAGACCCTGGCAATGCAGCTGGATTCAGGTCTGTCTTCTGTGAAGCTTCACAAAGAATCAGTCACGTACCAAAAGTTCTTTACCACCTTAAGCTTCAAGGACGCAATATATTCCCCCTACAAAACAGCAAAAACAAATTGGCGCTTAAAGCTTTACCTGCCATCCGACAGCCGTACATTGTGGCCAGCGTTGGGAGATGGCAACGGTGAGTCTTCAATTCAGTCTTTGTTCCATTTCTTGTATCTTCCCTTTTTTAAAAACTGAAATGTTGAAACCTAAAACGTAATATACTAGCACTGCACTACTTAAAAGACTAATAAACAGCAAACTTGTTGGGCTACTTCCCGGACCCTTCCCAAATTAAAGGTGGCTTTCCACCAAATGAACAGCTAAGAACATAGTTATCAGAAAAAGAAGAAATGCTCTCGGTTCAATTGCATTGCTTGTCTCAGAACAATCTTGCACCCCCTGCCGTGTCTTCTAGTTGTCAGATCTTCGGTGGGTGCAGCAGGGTTGGCACAGCATTTCTTTCAGATCCCTTTTCTAACCATCAGTAATATAAACAGATGAATGAAATATTTCCCGGACATAAAAAAGACACAGATTACTAGAAGCTGCTGAGAGGTGCTGAGAATGACAATTTCTATTAGAAATTATTTGAAGGTGCACACGCTTGAATTTTTCTTCATTCCTCCCGGTTTCTCAGCTAGGCTTACTGGGAGCTTTGATGCGGACAGTGGATGCTCGTACTTGGAGTTTTGCCTGCTGATTTTGAGCTTCTGCAGTGGCTGACGTTAGTGCTGGGCTCTGGTTGGGTGGTGTTTGCAGCTGTGGTGATGCCGCTGCCACCACCTGCTGTTGCTGCTGGAGCATCTTCTGGTGCACCACCTGGGCTGCTGAACCAGCTGGTAACACTTGCACCTGCTGTTGGCCTGCTGGCGTTGCCTGGGTCAGAGTAACTGTCTGCGACTGGACCTAGAATAGGGATTTGAAGTCTACAATTAAGAAAGGTTCTGTTCATTTTGCCTTGAATAAAGTGTTTATATCTAAAAGAACACAGACTTGTGGTTGGCAGGACACAACTATGCATTGCACAGATGATGGATATGACCACTGACCTGCTGAGTGGCTGGTACCATCTGCTGGATGTTAGCCACTGCTGCCTGCTGTTGGACCACCTGAGGAAGCTTTGCCACCTTGAGGGAATGAGCAGATGATGAAGCGATGAAATGGCGTCTTTATGAATTTTAGAACGGAAATTCAAGGACTTACCGTACTTTTTGGACTGTAAGACACACTTTTTAGCAAGAAAAAGTGTTACTAAAAATGTGTGCGTCTTATAGTCCAGAGACAGCCTTCTGTGTGCTAAGGCTGACAGTGTCCTTCCTGATCACTGAGATGAATACGCAGTGGCACAGTTCTCTTTCCTCCAGCCCAACACTGATCAGTCTGATCGGTGTAGGGCAGGAGAGGAAGCCACCAGGACCTGCACATCACCAAAGCTGCACGGACGCTACGCTGCACATCCTGAGTACCTGAAGAACCTATCAGGTCATGTGATCAGTTACACGCCGGCAAAGAACTTCAAACTATTGTAATGTATAATCTGTGCATGTGCTTTTGATGCAGTTGAGCTAAGTAAATGTGCTGCAGTTGAGCTAAGTAAATGTGCTGCAGTTGAGCTAAGTGTGTGTGTTGTTTTGATGATGTAGTTAAAGGGGTATTTTCAAATTATCTATTGAGCAGTTTAGAGCAGTGCATTCTCCTTCTAGTTTCCCTACTTCCCGGTTTCTAGCAGAGTGGGCTCTGCTCCTTGAGTGACAGCTCTGGTGAATAGTAGAACTAATGCCTATCACAAGTTCTGCTATAACACATTCAGCTATGAGTGGTTTGTTCTGAGTATATACTGTTATCCCTGTACTCACACATAGAGGACATCTGAACAAGCAAACACCTCTGGACATAGAGAGCCATGATTAGCACTAGAAGCCCCAGAGAGGGGTCATTTAACATTTCTACCTTTGGAACCCAGAGACGGGTCGAATGACCTGAAGGATTTTAGCTAACATCCTATAATCACCGTCTTTTGTTCTGTATTCTGCAGATTCCTCAGGCAATGGCCACATTTACAAATGAAAGGATGCTAATTGGAGCCATCAGAGTTGTCAGTTTGGACTAAGGGTCATTTGACCCTCTTTCGGGACTTCGGGGGGGAGCTCGAAATTTCTGGGACTTCTAGTGTTAGTAGACCTGCTCTGCAAGCTACTGGGATGGTGATTTATAACTGTATCTTCAGAAGATGTGAGGAGGGAGGTAGCAGCTAACTGCTCTATAGAAATCAATAGGCTTGGGAAAGCTGACTGGCATGTAAGGAGTTAACCTCTCTCCTGGACTGTAACTACTGTGCACTCTTAGCCAGGCACTAGAAGCCGGTGAGAGGGGTTCCATGGAAACAAAGTGTACACTGTAAAAGATTAAAGCTCTCCTTGCAGGAGAATAACAGCAGACAGAAAAAAAGCAAGTCAGTAGCAAACTTGCTTATTTTCATGCCGATTAACTAAGCAATTTAGGAACTTGAACTCGAGGACACCCCTTTAAGCTGAATGTGTTGTAGCAGAGCTGAGTGTGTAGCAGAGCTGTGTGTATGTAGCAGAGCTGGGCCAGTATGTAATGTGAATGCAGCAGTGTTGTGTATATGTCTGCACTAAAGAGAGTGTACATAATGTACATGCTATAATGCTACCATGTTTCTTCGAAAATAAAACAGGGTCTTATATTATTTTTTCCCCCGAAAGATGAGTTCGGGCTTATTTTCAGGGGATGTCATATTTTTTCCATGAACAACACACCACATTTATTATTGAACAAAAAAAAAAAATCAACATTTATTCATATATAATCATGTCACCTCATACACACACTGCACATTCATATGTATATACACACACATACACATGTATATACACACTGCACACATGGCACATACCAGCCTATTCCCTCTAGATTCCTGCAGTTAAAGGTCCTTAAGATGTCTTGGGTCCCTTAAGAGAGTGAAGGCCCTGGGTAATTGCCCAGTTTCCCCATCCTAGCGCTGGGCGTGACTGTAACTAGGGCTCATTTTTGGAGTAGGGCTTATATTTTACGCATACTCTAAAGATGCTGAAACATCATGCTTATGTTCAGAGTAGGTCTTATTTTCGGGGAAACATGGTATAACACACTGCTGCAGAGAAACACTAACAATGGATCGATTACCTCCCTAGTCTACAGTAGTGCATTAAAATTAGTGATATTGATTATTGTGCCACTTCATTACCCCACAGGGGAAGTTTTAATTAACAGAAAATGTCTTTTTCTTATTTTCAGCAATCTAAACCTGCGGTACATCTTGTAGTATGGCGAGTCCTGTAGTCTGAAAAAAAAAAAAGGTAATGTGGCAAGGCCACAGCGTTTGCTGTAATGAAATCTAATTTTGCTGGTTTATGGTTCTCATAAGTATTGCTCACTCCCCCAGATGATTCAAGAGCCATACTGACCTCTTACTGAACAGAATATATCAGAACTACTTTAGTTTGAGTCATTAGTAAATTTACATAATCCTAAATGAACCCCCAGAAACATAAATAGCAATTAAGAATAAGGAACTCCAGTTAAAGGGGTTACCATGTGGAGACAACCCCATTTTATATGGAAGCAGGGAGCCACAGTCAGGCGCCTCTAAATCCTGGTGATCACGTCTGGCCCTACTGCGATTATCCATGTACTGCATGGATGGGCTAGACTGGCCAGTGCAGAACTTGGATTGTGCCCACTGAGTCAGTTACTGACATGAAAACTGTGTCTATGACGTTCACCTGACATAATACGGTATAAGGAAATTCCGTTAAGGGAATAATCACAGGCTGTGGGTATTATGAGGACATCCACCTCTCCTTCCGGGATCATTTTTTCAATTGACTTTGCATAGAATCTATATTCATCCCTTTACTCCATGTCGTTCCAGAACTGCTTTTTATCCTTTAATCTTTATTTTTGTCTTTGTAAAGGATTCGTCTTTATGATGCTTTACTTTACTTTCATTTTTGTTAGCTATTTCCTTCAAATTGTAAAATAAATAGCAAACAACAATGTCAAAAGGGCTGACAGCTATTGGACAACCCATTCTTTAATGCTGTAGTGCCGCCCCAACTAAAATAAAAACAACACATACTCACCTTCCAGACTGGTACCGATCCAGCAATGTTGGTGCCGTGTTCAGATGACATTTTTATATAAAATGCCCATTGCAGCTTATCATCGGCTGCTGATTGCCTGCATCCTTCACACTTCTGTTGATGGAACTCGATCTGACAGAAGGCTGCAGCCAATCAGCGGCTGCTAATAGGGTGAAATGCTCATGTAACGTAAAAATGTCAGGTGAACACTGTATGTATACAACACTACTGTGCTATGTTTTATGCTGTTATCTAGTTATGAAATGGGAAAACAGTGACATGAATGGGTATACTGCCAATCGTGCCTGCTTTTACCTAAGCAGGAGTTACCTGTACCTGAATCTGTGCCTGTACTTGTTGGGCACCAGGTGACTTCTGTGTCTGAGTAATAGGACTGGTGAGAAATTGCGTTTTAATGGCTGGTTGAGTGGCGTAGGTCAGCTTCTGCTGTTGGGCCTGTTGCTGTTGTTGTTGCTGAGCCTGGACCGTGACTTGTTGTGTTATCTGCTAAAGAGTACAAGAAGGTTACTGAAATGTCTCCGCAGACCTAATAGACAAGGTGCATGAATATTTGCTCAAAATGTACCTTGTGGATGTGGCCGTCCTGATTTTTTTCTACGGCTGTTTGATCCCGGCCTAACTTTAATTTAATTTGCAGGCAATAACTAGATATTGTAGGACTTCCCAATATTTGTGTATTTGTAAAGCCCCCATGCATATTAGACAAAGCAGTCAGCTGAACATGCTGATATCTATGGCTTCGGCTGAAGGTCTAATGTGTATGGAGTGCCAGCCGACTAATGGTCGGAAGTGATGTCGATCACGCGTGTACGATTCAAGCCTGGCGATCGTATTGTTCTCCCTGAGATAAGCCGCAGGCCAATGTGTCAGTCGGCAACTTTCTCATAAAGAACATAGGAGCGCTTGGTTGAAAGACTGAGATGGATGTCAGTCGAACGATTGGCCAAAATAACTGTACCATTGGCTCCAGTGAATGAGTGACACTGCGAGGCTAATAAGGGGCTATTGTACTGTATGTAGTAACACCTCTCTGTAAATATAGTAGACTGCAAACAAGGCTCAGTCTCATTTACGCTGACTTTTTTTGCAGATGTCTGACTATTTTTGAAACTTTTTTTTCGTGTTGCTTAAAAGAACACATTTTCTTAACAGGTAGGATCCTCCTTTAATGCCAGCAAAATTAAATAATGATATAGTAAACAGCAGTTAATCTTGATTTTTTTTTGGTTTACATTTTTTTTTATCCATTGTGTTGGATGTATATAGTCTGTCGCAATTAATGTATTTAAATGTTTGGTTATCCATATCTCTATGTACAAGTTTTGGCCATAAATTATTCTATTGTACTGGCAGTCACGAACATCCGGCTTACGTACGTCTCCAAGTTACAAACGTAAGATTTTAAAAAACAAAAACTAATCCTCACCTAATTGCTCACTGCTGTTCCCCATCCAGTTCTCTTCCTTCCGCCATCATACACCGTATCTTCAGTGTCTTCACTTTAGGCAATTACTTCTGGCCGTGTCCAAATCTCAGAGGTCACTGATTGGAACGCCAAGACATGCGCCGTGAGCTTATAATGCGCAGTGACCATCGAGGCCTGAACGCTGACAGAATTCTAGCCTATAGTGAAAAGGCCAAAAATGCAGCAAGTGACTGCAGAAAAAATAAGACGGTATGGTGGGAAGCAAGGCAACTGCATAGGTGTGGGATAAGGTGAGTATTGGTAAAAAACATAACACCTAATACTCACCTCTGGCCTGTTTGCTGCTCACTGTCTGCCGTCTTGTCATCTTCTTTCTGTCTATTGTGCCACATCTCTAGCCTCTTCATTATATGCCTGAATTTCTAACTTTGTGCAGGACCCAGAAGTCACTGCTTGTTGTAAGGTCACGTTGTGACGTAAAGACGTGAGCGGCAACCTTATGATGGGCAGTTATCTCCAAGGAGTGGAAGTTATGGCATAAAATGCAGAGGGCCAGATAAGCGACAAGTAATGGCGGAAAGAAGAGGACCGTAAAGTGGGCATTAGGTCCGCCATAGAGGTTAGTGATGAGGTGAGTATTAGTTTCCTTTGTTTTTTGCCAACACTGTTCCAACCTACAAATTTTCGTTACTAACAAATCTACACAACCTATAAACCTGTAAACCGGGGACTGCGTGTATTCAGAAATGATCCTTTAACATCATACTTTAAAGTTACCCTAATTCATACCAAACAACATCTCACACTCACTTTGTATTGAATGTGAATATGATTATGTTTCTGATGTATTCGGAATATAATGACTGCAAGAAGCCAACTGTCTAACACTGTGTGTGTTTTCTATTATGGACTAAACATGGACTGTGAAATGGACTCATGTCACAATTCCTCCGCTCAGTGAGTGATTGCTATACTGTTCTATGGAAACTGTCTTGCTGAGTTATCTATGTCTTGATTGACAGCTCAGCTATCCAATCTGTGACTGGGAGGTGCGGGACTTCCTCCAGGTGTTCGGTGTTCTGGTGATTGCCGAGCTACTTAACTGAGCTGTCTGCCAATGATCCCTGCCAGCGCCCTGTTGCTCTGAGTTCTGACCTTCTGCTGCTTGACCCATTGGACCATCAGACTATCCCTTTGTCTTTTGATCCACTATCTCTTGTTATTGACCCTGGACTGTGACCTGACTTACGCCTTCGTCTTTTCACTTGGCTATCTACGTACTCTCTTAGTATTGACCCCAAAACGTCTGACTCTTCTGCCTCATGGTCTTTCCATAAATAGTGACTAGTGTCACAACTCAACTGAGTAAGGGCACCAAGGGATAAGGACAGCCAGGTAATGTCCAAGCAGATGACAACGAGATTCTCGAAACTGGTATGAAAGCCACTGATGTCTGAGAGCCGAGAACGACAACATATGGTGGACTAAGTGAATTAAGAGTGGTGAGTGTAGACTTTGTTGTATTGAATATATAAAACTTATTTGTGTGGTGTGAGATCTATAAAGGGGCTGTTGTCACAAATATGATATTTAGAAGTGTCTGAGAATATGATAATAATAGATGCAAACACAACATTTATATCGATGGTTGTCAGGTCTAGATTGTCTCAGTAATCACTTCCAAACGAAAAGAGGTCAGCCAAATTCTCAGTGTTAACACACAATTGGGAACATTTATTGATGATTGTAAGAACATTCTATCAGAAGTTCATTCACTCACAAGTGGGAGATTATCAGACATACAAATATAAAATACATGAAATATTTGTATACCATTTTGGATTCTGTATGGTCAGGGTCAATTGATAATGTCAAAAGCCTTCAGAAGTGTTGATCAGGATGCAGATGGGAGACAAAAGTTCCCAAGAACTCTACCCTCTCCTAGTGTATCCTCACCCATCCCTGTAGACTGTGAGCCCTTGCAGGCAGGGTCATCTCTCCTTCTGTACTTGTGTGTGCCTTGTATTGCTCATGTTTACTGTACTTGTCTATATTTGCCCCTCTTCACATGTAAAGCGCCATGGAATAAATGGCGCTATAAAAATCTATAATAATAATAATAATAATAATAAAGAACACAAGTATCTTCTAACTGTAGGACAGATATAAGGGTTGATATCACCTTACAAGATGTCTTACTTCTGTGACTTGAATGCAGAGTGCCTTGATCATAGCGTCTCCAGATCGGGAGAGGAAGTGCACAGCTGCAGCCCCAAAAAAGAGGTATAAAAGACCCAAGTGTGCCATGGGAACGATTAAGCAAGGGAAAGGAAGAAGAGGGAGAAATCATAGCTGGAGGAAGTCATACTGGAGAGTGGGAAAACGACTGAAGGAACTTGGTTCAAGCTTGGTAACTACGTCAATCGTTCTACATTGATTCACATTGTTTAGGTCATAGTTGATAGTTATGAGTTTACTTTAGATTGCTGAATCTTATTTTATTAATTAATTGCTGAATTTTATTTTATTAATTTATTTTACAAATTAGGCTTCTTTAGGTATATGGTGAACTTAATACATTTTTATTGTTTGTAGGCAAGATTGTAATCATTGGGATTTAGGGTATTGTGTATAATTTGTTTTATCAATTTTACATTGTTCATTTGATTCTAGGTGTAAAATAATTTCTTCTCTGTACACTTTTGTTTGAGTGTTTTCTTTGCTGACTGTCCTCTAGAATCTACATAGGGATATTATTATTGTGCGGTATTCTTATCATTTGGTATTGTTAATAATAATGTTTCTTGATGTTTTTGCTGTTAAGTATTCTTGTCATTCGGTATTAATATTGTCCACGATAATGGTATTCTTTACACAGATAATACATTTCTACCTAAAACAGGAACGTTTTTACCTTCTGCTGTTGCACAGAGGTCTGTCCTGCAGATGCACCAGACTGCAAGGCTTTTTGTTGTTGCTGCTTTAGTTTCAGAAGCTGCTGTACATTCAAGGGCTGAGCAACCACAGTTTGCCCACCTGGAGGGCAAAGTAGAAAAGTCAGGACCTTTCATTTATTTTTATTTTTTAATTACACTATTATTAAAGGAAATTTGTTACGAGCTTTTTGCTACCCCATCTGAGAGCAGCATAATATAGGCGCAGAGACCCTGATTCTAACAATCAGTCTCTTACTTTAGTGGTTGCTGCAGCAGGTCTAGCAGTTCTCAGAATGCTGAGCTCTGTGTAACCCCGCCCACATCCCTGATTGGCAGCTTTCTGTGTACACTGTGCATAGACAGAAAGCTGCCAATAAGTGGTGGGAGAGGAGTTACGCTACATGGCAGCAGGTTTACTAGTCCTCCAAAGATAATCTCCTGCTGATACAGTAGTTTTTATAAAAACATTTTTTGGGATCTACCTGAAAACTCATTTGTCATACCAATCATGGATACATGTAAAGCATACACCATGATGCTCAAGTTAACAGAACCGTACTCAGTTTCATTCCCATTATCTATATTTCATTAGATCCATGATAAAAAAAAATATTGAAGGGCACTCACACAAACCGCAACAAATAAATACATAAATGAATTTCTATTTTTAATTCAGGTCTGATACATGTAAGTGTTCATAGCATACCTGCAGCTTTCTGGGGCTGGCCAATAGCAACACTAATTCCTGCCACGGTGACTGGGAGTGTGGTTACACCGGTGGATGACACAACAGCGGACACAACGGGAGGCTTTGCTAGGGCCACTTGTGCAGTCTGTCCTGGCTGGGCCTGAATTTGTCCCTGGGCCTGAAGCTTAAATAAGTGTTTTCAATTCAACAAACTGTCTTTAAAAACTTGAAATTGTTAAAAAAGTGTAAAACATAGAAAAGTTAGTAATAGTAGAAAAAATATTATACAAAAATATACAATACATATAGAAATCCAAACTTTCAGATTAAAACGCTGCTTCCGAATCTCCAGTCCAAGTATACCGTACGTGGGATATGGAAACAGCCGCTTCTCATAGATTTCAACAGAGATTTCCATGCACAAGTCACAGAATCATGGTGAAGAAGGAGAAGTGGGAAAGAAGACATTCTCAGGACACCCCCATTCTCCCCACTGATACATTACCAGCAGTGGAGCCCACATCAATCAAACATTTATGGCATATCTTATGTACAAGCTATAGATGCAGGTATACGGACAACTCAAGTTGTTTATTAAAGGTGTAGGCCACATTGTAAAAATATTTTCTGAAGGTCCCCAAAGTGTTTGTGATAGGTCACACATTGGTACTTTACTCCAGCTGATCAGTAGAAGGCCCGGAGCTCTTCATATAAGAGCTTTGTAAAGACTGCAGATCAGCTGTCCCAGCATTTATAGTAAACAAGATGACCGTGGTAATTGAAGTTCGGGGGGGAGGGGGGTGGTGGCCACATGTTTCGGCTGAAAGTTTCTTTGTGACAGTATAAGACCCTTGCCTGTGCATCAATAAAGAGAGAATCATTCTTTTTACATCATCCTGATGTGCTGTCTTATTTCCCTAGCAGCTCTCTACCATGCCTTACTATTTGGAGTTCAGAAGGCAACAGAAGAGAGTGGATTTCACTCACACATGGGTAAATCACATGACCAACGCCGTCCTGCTTCCTATGGCTGAGCAGAAGACAGCTTTATAATGTTTACATAGCTCATTTACAGACAGCCTTCTACTGAACAGCGAGGGTAATGTATGAGAACATATACAGGCTTAAGTCCGGCCACAAACAAACACAACTTCTAGAAAATATTTTTATAAAGTGGACAACCCCTTGAAAATGAAATCTTACCAGGCGAGCCACGTGCAGATTAGTAACAGCTCCTGTGAGAACGGCTCCAGCTCTTGGTGCAGGAACAGCGGTGAGCTGCTGAGCCTGTTGCTGTGGTGGTGCTGACTGCTGTTGCCCCTGTGCTTGCGTCGCCTGTTGGGCTCCCGGCGGAGGTGGCTGCTGCTGCTGTTGAGCTACTGCCTGGGTTGTTTGTTGTGGAAGCTGCATTTTCTGCTTTTGCAATTTGAGTAGTTGTTCCTTGTTCCAATAAAATAATATATAAAATGAATTTAATAAGCTCCGGTAACTTACTGGGAATAGTAAAAATCTGTAGCCACCTTACCTGTGATAATTTCCCAACAGCTTTTATTTGTCCTGGTGACTGTGCCTGAGCCTGGATCTGGGGAACCTGTACTTGGGCAGCCTGCTGTTGTCGAAGAAGCTGGAACTGGGCTGGAGTAATGGTTTTACTAGCAAGCTGAACCCCAGCAGTTGTGGCTGGAGAGGAAATGGACACAAGAAATAAGACAAGAAAAACAGAAAACGTCTCAAGCAATAAAATAATACAAGTAAAACAGAGAAATATTATAGCATAGAATAAAATAATTCACTACCTGCTGTCACCTGAGTGACAATTGAGCGGGCCGGTGTCTGGACAGGAGTGATACTGCTGCACACCACAGTACCACCAGTCACTGGAGTTACTGCTCGTACTCCCTGGTTTGTTGCTATGGTGACCATCTCTGCTGGTGTCCCTGAAGTGGCTACTGCTCTTTGCTGGGCATGGACAACCTGCGCTGCCCCACCAGGAGCCTACGAGAAATGCAGTTTCATTTGACATTTCAGACTTTTATTAGAAATCAACCAAACCCAAACTGCTTATGTTTCCCCAGTGTCTATTTTAGAAAGTGTAACTTTTTACTTACGGCTAATGTTCCTGGTATAACGGGAGATGCCAGCCTCTTATTGATAGGTTGGAAGGTGGCAGAAGGGACACCCGCAACAGTATTTACTATGACATTTCCACTAACAGCAGCTGTACAAAAAATAAGACCAGAAACAAACAAAAATCCTAAGGAAGAAGGCTTTTTTTTTTTTTTTTTTTTTTTTTAAGAGAAGCCATCAGGACAGTTTTACTACTGAAACTATTGGAAAGCAGTATAGGGCCTAGTGCCACAATAAAAATGTTACCTAGTGATAACCAATGACTCGTTATGGTGAAAAAACCCCAGTAATGGAGATTTTAGCATCTATAAGATGTGCTACTTTGTAGAGTAAGACAACATTGCAGCTGAGACCTAACGGGAAATGTGTAAAGCCACCATACAGCATAGACAGCTGTCAGCCGAAGAATCCGTCAGCCACCATATACCTCTCCCGAGTCCCCACAGCCAGGAAAGCTTGGCATGGCGAACGCTCCTGTGCATGGAGGATCTATGCTTGTTATAAGCATCCATTGACAATAAGCTGATACATTGCATCTGATCTATGCTGGCTGAGGATAAACTACCGTATATACTCGTGTATAAGCCGAGATTTTCAG
>VIAB01000489.1:84060-94528 GCA_009801035.1 Oophaga pumilio
AAATTAGGGGGGTCGGCTTATACATGAGTATATACGGTAAGTAATAAGGGATCAGTTTCACTCCAGTGCCATTACAGGAAATGAAAAGAAACCCGTCAGGCGATTCATGGACGTGCAGGTCAAGGAGGCATGCGGGGAGAGAAGAGATGGACTACGGCCGTTTCATGTGTGATCGCTTCAAAGGGTCCAGGTGAATTTCACACAAAACCTCGAAAATGGTCTGGACCCGTTGAAGATATCACACGCGAAATGGTCGTAGTCCTTCTCTTCTCTCCCCGCATGCCTCTTTGACCTGCAGGTCCATTTCATCGTCGATGCCACAAAAGGTGAAATATAGCACTTTGAAAAATCAGATTCAACGTGGTGAGTGCCGCATTTTCTTCTTTGAATATTTATTATTAAAATGCAAAGCATTCTAGATCTCTTTGTAATGACTCTCCTCTCTGACGACAGAGATGAGGATCCTGAGCAGGACCCTTCTCTATAGAAGAGAACCTTTCACCATGAAAATGCAGTCCAATCTAGAGGCACCATGTTATAGAGCAGGGGGAGTGAAGCAGAATGATACATAGTTTTGTGAGAAAAGATTCAGTATAACCCGTATTTTCATCATTTTAACCCTTGCGCTTTCTGGGATTTTTGGTTCAGTGGGCGGTCCTATCAGTGACTGACAGCTTTCTTTGTGCAATTGTGTAAATAGAGTCAGCTGTCAATCACTTATAGGACCGCCCACTGGACTGAAAATCCATCCTACAAAGAGCAGACGATTAAATCACAGATTATACGGAATCTTTTCTCACAAAAATATATATATCAATCTGCTCTGCACCCACTACTCTAAACATGGTTCCCCTTAACTCTGGTAGGGTCTATAAATATGGGTTTTCTAAACTGGACAACCCCTTAAAGTAAATTTGTGATTTGTAGCCTTTTATAATTAGGCATATATGATACTTATGCTGCACAACAGATCAATCTAGTCCAGTACACTTCCTTCCTATACTAATCACTGATAGTAGGGAACAGAGGCTGAGCTGTAGGATTATGGCCGAGCTTGCAGGGAACAACAGTAGAAATACTAGGAGAGCACACATTGACTGTTGTCTATGGGGCAAAGCTTTGTAAGAGAGTTGGACCCTTTTAAGTTTTCTGTAGCATTTTGTGAAATAATTGAGTATCTTACCCGCTTGTATACTTGCTCCTGTCACTGCCGTCTTAATGGTTCCAGCCTGTAAAAACAGAAACAGAGATCTGGAATATGCAGAATAATTGCAAAGGCATTTCCTGTTTCTATCAAATATTACAAAAATAGAACAGTTTATCACTTAAACAGATATGCATATTTAAATGGTATAAAATAGTACTGTAGTAAACTGAGTTTAAATGGACTCTGTCAGCACAGGACGACTGTTAAAGCAAGTACAGGCGCTCAGTGCATCATGGCGGGGCCAAACATTTAAGTGTACCATCTCACCTGCTTGTTTTTCATCTATTTCTACCCTTCTTGGTCTGTATAAAGCCAAAGCTATCAATTAAATAAGGGGGGAGGGATTGAGTGAAAAATTAAGTGATTGAGTGGACTTAAAAGTATGGTCACATCAAGGGTGCACCAATCGCCTGTACTTGGTTTGAACCGTCATTCTGTGCTGACATAATCCCTTTAACAATGAAAAGAGAGAAAAGGATAAAGCCAAGATGGTCATTTCTGGACATTACATCATGAGCTTCAGCATTTCTCTATGCACTAGATATTGCAGATATACAGTTATATGAAAAAGTTTGGGCACTCCTATTAATCTTAAGCTTAATGTTTTATAAAAATTGGTGTTTTTGCAACAGCTATTTCAGTTTGATATATCTAATAACTATTGGACACAGTAATGTTTCTGCCTTGAAATGAGGTTTATTGTACTAACAGAAAATGTGCAATCTGCATCCAAACAAAATTTGACAGGTGCATAAGTATGGGCACCTCACCAGAAAAGTGACATTAATATTTAGTAGATCCTCCTTTTGCAAAAATAACAGCCTCTAGTCGCTTCCTGTAGCTTTTAATGAGTTCCTGGATCCTGGATGAAGGTATTTTTGACCATTCCTCTTTACAAAACAGTTCCAGTTCAGTTAAGTTTGCTGGTCGCCGAGCATGGACAGCCCTCTTCAAATGATCCCACAGATGTTCAATGATATTCAGGTCTGGGGACTGGGATGGCCATTCCAGAACATTGTAATTGTTCCTCTGCATGAATGCCTGAGTAGATTTGGAGCGGTGTTTTGGATCATTGTCTTGCTGAAAGATCCATCCCCTGCGTAACTTCAACTTTGTCACTGATTCTTGAACATTATTGTCAAGAATCTGCTGATACTGAGTGGAATCCATGCGTCCCTCAACTTTAACAAGATTCCCGGTGCAGGCATTGGTCACACAGCCCCAAAGCATGATGGAACCTCCACCAAATTTTACTGTGGGTAGCAAGTGTTTTTCTTGGAATGCTGTTTTTTTTTGACGCCATGCATAACGCCTTTTTGTATGACCAAACAACTCAATCTTGGTTTCATCAGTCCACAGGACCTTCTTCCAAAAAGAAATTGGCTTCTCCAAATGTGCTTTTGCATACCTCAGCCGACTCTGTTTGTGGCGTGCTTGAAGAAACTGCTTCTTTCGCATCACTCTCCCATACAGCTTCTCCTTGTGCAAAGTGCGTTGTATAGTTGACCGATGCACAGTGACACCATCTGCAGCAAGTTGATGCTGCAGCTCTCTGGAGGTGGTCTGAGGATTGTCCTTGACTGATCTCACCATTCGTCTTCTCTGCCTTTCTGATGTTTTTCTTGGCCTGCCACTTCTGGCCTTAACAAGAACTGTCCCTGTGTTCTTCCATTTCCTTACTATGTTCCTCACAGTGGAAACTGACAGGTTAAATCTCTGAGACAGCTTTTTGTATCCTTCCCCTGAACAACTACGTTGAATAATCTTTGTTTTCAGATCATTTGACAGTTGTTTTGAGGAGCCCATGATGCCACTCTTCAGAGGAGATTCAAACAGGAGAACAACTTGCAAGTGGCCACTTTAAGTAGCTTTTCTCATGATTGCATACACCTGGCTATGAAGTTCAAAGCTCAATGAGGTTACAAAACCAAAAAAAGTGCTTTAGTAAGTCAGTAAAAAGTAGGTAGGAGTATTTAAAACAAGAAAATGATAAGGGTGGCCATACTTATGCACCTGTCAAATTTTGTTTGAATGCAGATTGCACATGTTCTGCTACAATACACCTCATTTCAAGGCAGAAACATTACTGTGTCCAATAGTTATTAGATATATCAAACTGAAATAGCTGAAACACCAATTTTTATCAAACATTAAGCTTAAGATTAATAGGGGTGCCCAAACTTTTTCATATAACTGTAGGATCTAGCTGAAGAAGAAGCTGTTGGGCACTACCTGGTTATCGTCAGTGACATTACTCCAGTATTCCTTCCAGTCTGTGTCCAGCGCACATTTTATATCTAACATCAAATTACGGAATAGTCTTACAGAGAGCACATTTTATATGGAAGAACATAAAACATTGTAAGTAAAAAAAGCTACAGAACTAGGAGTTTGGTTACAGCTTACCAGGACTGCAGTGGTGGGTACATTTGTAACAGTAGGACTGGCAACTACTGCTTGCGGCTGTTGTACGACCTGTTGCTGAACCACTTGTTGAGGCTGGGCCTGGACAGGTTGTATGGCTGGGGTTGAAGCCTGTTGCCCATTCTGTAATGGCTGTTGTGGGGCCTGAGGACCGGCTTGTTGTTGGGCCCTGTGGTGCTGCTCCACTAATGCCTGGACATACATAACAATTCATAAGAAAAAGAGGTGACACAGGAACAAACACTTCTATAGAGACCATGATAAACTGGTCTTTGAAACAGTTGCTTTAACCCTTTAAAGGATGCAATCAATTTTCATTTTTGTGCTTTTTACGTTTATCCTCCAAGTATACATTTTGTATAGTGAGCTATGGTGACAAATTCTCTTTAAGTGGTATTGATCTACAAGTTAAAATGGCATATATTGAGAAATCACTAACATTTCAAATATCTAATTTACTGTACTAGGACTATGTGAACTTTTTCACTTGATTGATGGCCATGCTTTTCCATAGAATTGCTTCCTATGTACAATGACTAACGTAGCATATTTTGCACACTGGTTTATTGGGGGGAACATCAGAATATGTATGTATACAGCAAAATACACCTTAAAGGGGCTGTCTGGCCTTAGGCTACAAGTGTGCATCCTGTGACTACAGACTTATGAATCCTCACATCGTGTGCATTGTGAGAATTCTCTGGTGCCAGTGCTGGGAACAGCGGGCTCGTGACCACAAGTACAGTCATGGCCAAAATTGTTGGCACCCTTGAAAGTGTTTCATAAAATTAAGTACTCCTCACCGAAATGTATTGCAATTACACAAAAAAGGGAAATTGGACATAATTTCACACAAAACCCCAAAAATGGGCTGCGCAAAATTGTTGGCACCCTCAGCTTAATATTTGGTTGCTCACCCTTTGGAATAAATAACTGCAATGAATCACTACCTATAACCATCAACAAGCTTCTTACAGTTCTCAACTGGAATTTTTGACAACTGTTCTTTTGCAATCTGCTCCGGGCCTCTCATATTTGAAGGGTGCCTTCTCCCAACACCAATTTTAAGATCTCTCCACAGGTGTTCAATGGAACTTGACTCCGGACTCCTTGCAGACCACTTCAAGAAGCACCCAGACATGGATGGAAAGAAAGCGCTGGAGAGTTCTGAAGTATATTTTGAATCATTGTCCTGCTGGAAGACCCATGAGGTAGGACGCAAACCCAGATTTCTGACACTAAGCACTATACTGTGACCCAAAATTCTTTGTTAATCTTCAGATTTCATGATGCCTTGCACACAGTCAAGGCACCCAACCCCAGGACATCTTTGACTCACCACATTTGACTGTAGGTACTGTGTTCTTTTCTTTGTAGGCCTCATTTCATTTTTGGTAAACAGCAGAACGATATGCTTTACCAAATACCTCTATCTTTGTCTCATCTGTCCACAAGAAGCTTTCCCAGAAGGATTCTGGCTTACTCCCGTACATTTTGGCAAACTGGAGTCCAGTTTTTCTATGTCTTTGTGTCAACAGTGAGGTCCTCCTCAGTCTCCTGTAATAGCGTTTCATTTCGTTCAAATGTCAACAGATCGTTTGCGCTGACACTGATGCACCCTAAGCCTGCAGGACAGCTTGAATTTCTTTGGAACTTGATTGGGACTGCTTATCCATCATCCGGACTATCGTGCGTTCCAACCTTTTATCAATTTTTCTCTGCCATCCATGTTCAAGGAGATTCGCTACAGTGCCATGGGTTGTAAACTTCTTCATTAAGTTGCGCACCGTGGATAAAGGAACATCAAGATCTGGAGATGGACTTGTGACTTTGAGATTGCTGATATTTTTCAACAGTTTTGGTTTTCAAGTTCTCAGACAGTTCTCTTCTCGGAATCAGTTCTTCATGCTCACTGTGTGCAAACACTTTCAGCCATGACTGTATGTGATTTGCATAAATGCCGTCACGTGCCGACTAGATGTGCGCAACCTGGAAGCCTGGTTACACAGCATGATAATCGTGAAATAAGCCTTTTAAGAACGCTGGTACACGATTATCTTGCAGTGTAAAGGCAGCTAAAATTTATACCACCTATTAGCTGGCTTACTTTGTGCCACAAAACTGCACCAAAATTTTGGTTCATTTTTGTTGCACCATGTTACATAGCAGACAACACTCCTTTCAATGATGCCATGTCCACTTTTACTAAGACATAATCGGAGAAGGAGCAGAAAGCATCTAAAACACAAATATGATGCAAGTCATTAAAGCAAGTTTTATAGGCACAAATTATTACTAGTTGTTATCTGGCTATATCAGTGTTTCCCAAACTCCAGTCCTCACAGCCCCCAACATATCATGTTCTCAGGATTTCCTTAGTATTGCACAGGTGGTGGAAGTATCATCAAGGCATCAGGAATTCTGTCACCTGTGCAACACTAAAGAAATCCAGAAAATGGGACCTGTGGGGGCCATGAGGACTGGAATTTGGGAAACTCTGAGCTACACAATTTTCTGCGTAAAGGTTTCTTCACCAAGACCACTGGGGTATACATACCTTTTTTTCCTTGGCAATACGCTCAGCTTTTAGCGAGGCCACTTGAATAGGTGGTAGAGGTTTATCATAATTTATTCCACTGGAAATAAAAGAAGTGCCCTAAATTAATTCTGTTATGACCAAAGTATTAAAAGCTGTACACATTACTAAGAAAAAGGGAGAGAACCATTTCTTTAAAATAACAAAACCTTCCAGGACCATGGTCTTCAAAAGCCTAAATAGCTACAGCAAAATTACCCCATATAGAACAATATATTTATTGTAAGGAGGATGTTTTCTAAAACGCTTTATGCCGCATTTACACATCCATGTGAATATGTGTCTATGAGTCAGTCAAGTTCGGGACCGGAGACCCTTAGACAATGTGTGCACCACGGTTCTGTGTATTGGTCAAACACATTTTTTTAGTTTTTACAGATGAGACTTTAACATTCAGTAAATAGTATATATGGGGAAAATCGGCAAGAAAATGATTTTTTTTTTATAATTTAAAATAATTACCTTCTACAACGGTATAATCCTCCCCCATGTACAAGGACCCCAGATATTCGTGCTTTGCCCAACCGGCATTGTTACTATAAATCTCAAGAAAATACTAATTCTATGTGTGATCTGTGAAAGGGCACAAAGTACCGGCGCACAATAATGTTATTGTAGCTGTAAAGTAGTGAAAAATGCAGTATTTCTACATTTGGGGTAACATATTTATGTAATATGGATGCATTAATATATGGTATTTCTGCAATTATAAAGGGTTATAACAGGTTTTCATTTCATAGCGATTTTTCACTTTTCAATTTAGAATTTTTTTTCTTACCATCAGATATTTTTTCAAAGTTTTTTTTTTTTGCTTCACTATTTTTCCTGTACATTTCCTTTGGACTTGAAAAGATTTTTTATATGCAAATGGCGCACAATAATGATCTAATGGCTGCCAGGTAATAGATTGCTATCAGCTGGGATCTGTATACAGAGGAAGGCTGGGCGGACACAGATCATGTTTTCCTAGCATCCCTTTCGCACCTTAGGGTATGTTTCCACTATCAGGAAACAGTCCGGATTAGCTGCGTGTTTGACGCTGTGCGTTGGCGCAGCGTCAAACACGCAGCGTCCAGATGTAAGGCTGTGTTTCCATGGTACGGAAACACAGCGCTTTGGACGGAGCGGAAATTCCGCTCCGTCCAAAGCCCCGCCCCCTAGAGAACGCGCGCTCATTCCGGATGTGTTCAGGACACCTCCGGAACACATCCGGAATGATCGCAGGGCTGCATAGCCCTGTGTTATTTCCCTTGCGGCGACGCAGCGTCGCCACAAGGGACTAGGACATGCTGCGGTCTGAAAAGACACCAGCATGTCCGGAAACGCAGGTCTTCCGCCTGCGTGTTTTGCAGCATAGTGGAGACGGGATTTCTTGAAATCCCCTCCACAATGCTGTAACATCTGGACGCTGCGTGTTTGACGCTGCGCCAACGCACAGCGCCAAACACGCAGCAAATCCGGACTGTTTCCTGATTGCGTCGCCGCAAGGGAAATAACACAGGGCTATGTAGCCTGCGGTCATTCCAGATGTGTTCCGGAGGTGTCCTGAACACATCCGGAATGAGCGCACGTACAAAAGGGGGCGGGGCTTTGGGCGGAACGGAATTTCCGCTCCGTCCAAAGCGCTGTGTTTCCGGAACATGGAAACACAGCCTAAGGGTTTAGGTGACTAATATCAGATATATCCAAGTCACAAATGGAATAATGACACACTGGCATCTGTATGTTTTCCATGGCGTGTAGAGGGCTCCTTTCAGATAATTACCTTTCAGCAAGTACAGAGGCATGCTTTGGATTTTTTTGAAATGGATTCATTCCTAATCTGAAATGTAAAATAAGAAAATATTAAACTGAATATATTAGATATTAATATTACACCGCGCGCTGTGATTTTGACACCTTCCAGGAATTCATACTATCAAGAGTTCAGCTAATAGTACATTTGGAGAAAGGCAGTTTGGTTCTGTGCAAAGGTGGTTAAAAACGGCGCGTTTTCTACTGGAAACTGCTTCAGACACCGCTTCTTCCTTGGGGAGCTGCAGGAGATGTATTTTGCTTCGTCAAGCAGCTTTGAAAATTTTCATGTTTTTTGGAGAGTTTTGTTGTTTTTTTTTCACTGGAGCCTTTTTTGCAGCCTTTTAAATGGACAGTGCCTGATTTGGAGCATTTACCACCAGTGCCTGATTTGGAGCGTTTGGAGCTATAAAGCTTGAAGCAGAAGAAAAGACTGAACACGAGAAAGTCATTTTACAATAGAGATGAATGGGAAGAGTCTTTCAAGCATTTTTTTTCAGCAATTTTTCAGGCATCTTTAAAACCGCTCCAAAAAAATCCTCAAACTCCAAGTGCATATAACCTTAAAGTTATAAAATTACCTCTGTCTAGAGTCACGGTGCAGAGCGGGATTTTAGAAGCTTATCGAAGATGAATTACCTATTGAATTTAATAAAAGTTGTAGAAATCTGTATGTAGCAGGCTGTGCCGAGTGGGTTTAATATTTTAGGGCTCTACGTAGGACATGGCACACTATATCAGAAAAACAACATTTACAATTAATCTGAACTTAAAGAAAGCACTGAAGTTTAAAGTAGGAAATCCACTTTTAGACGAGTGGTTGAATAGTTTTAAGACCACGTGCCATAAATACCAGTACTGCATGAATACTGTGATCTTGAAGACCATTAAGAAGTCATTCCAGACTTACAGCGGTTTAATAGGTGGGCTCCTCTTCCCCGCCGTCATTTTCATCAGGTCAAAGCGGTTGGTGTACAGTTGTGTGTGTGTTACACCTTCATCCTGGGCATAGATCTGACTCGTACGGAGAGGGCGACTGTTCTTAGTCTGAAGATAAGAGGCCAATGCATTAGATTAGTTTCGTCTCTGGCTTTTAACTATAGTTTCTCATTCTGAGTCTCCATAGACTTAAAGCCCCAGTCTCACATAGCGATCTCGCTAGCGAGATTGCTGCTGAGTCACTAGTTTTGTGACGCAGCAGCAAGCTCACCAGCGATATCGCTGTGTGTGACATTCAGCGACGATCAGCCCCCCTGCCGGGTATCGCTGATCGTCGCTGAAAGGTCAGGACATTTTTTTGATCGCTGGTCTCCCGCTGGCCAGCGCGCATCGCTGCGTGTGACAGGCGGGAGACCAGCGATCCGCTGGTAACCAAGGTACACAGCGGGTTTCCAGGCACAGCGTAGCGCCTGGAAACCCGATGTGTACCTTGGTTACCAGCTCCCTGCATCAGGGCGCTGGTATCCAAGGTACACTGCGGGTAACTAAGCGATGTTACCCGCAGTGTCGCTTGTACTGATCGCTGCCTGAGCTGCCTGTTTGGCAGCTCAGCAGCGATAATGTAGCGATACACCAGCGATCCTGATCGTTGTCGGGATCGCTGGTGTATCGCTATGTGAGACCCAAAAGAAGACATCCAGCCCCCACATAAACCCCTTTGTGAGCCTGCGAGTCGGAATTGAAGTCACATGGGTCAGTAGAGAAACGGAGCGGTGCCAGAAACCGGCAAGACGGCGATTACTAAGTATTGTAATACAACTACACTACACACATATTAAGAATGGGTTAGGCAATAAAAGTTTTCTCTGGAGTACTCTTTTAACGAGAAACATGAGTTTACCATAATTCTTTTCATACAAAAAGAGTCTAAATATCTTTTATAGGTTTTAATTACATCCAGTGTTTGTCCGGACGCTTCGTTTCCCAATGCCATCTTGTCATAAATAAGATACAGTAGCTGTTATATTATAATAGGGAAATAATATACCCGAATGCTGTAAAATACAAGGGATGCTGGAAGCGAGTGAACGTTCCCATCGTCCCCTCAGATAATTGCACATCTGTTATTATAGAATTTTCAATGAGTTGGTAATTAAGAATTGGTAGTTAACTTTGCTTGTCTTACATTATCACAATGTTTTGCATAATGTGATTGAACACGCACAGCCCTTCATTTTTATGTATCAAATTGTACAACTGGAAAAGTATAAAAGTTTATTTATATGGTATTTAAAAAGTCTTTAAAGGGGAAAATGTCACCAGTTAGTAAACCGATCTTAGATCTGATGAACCTGAGCTGGTGTACTTACTTATCCTGATAAAAAATGATCGGTTTATGAGTTTAGCTAAAGTCTGAAACCGCTCATGAGTCCAAGTTTATTTGCTCTCTGCCCACCCAGTTTGATTGAAAGACGGATTTTGGTAAGAACTTACCTGTAAAATCCTTT
>VIAB01000489.1:133026-157564 GCA_009801035.1 Oophaga pumilio
GTCCCGGCAGCCTCGAAGACTGACCTCGCCAGGTTGTCAATCTGACGATCAGTGAGATTTTTGATAGCAGATCCATCCGACAGAGAGAGTAGAGTTTTTGAAGCTAGTCTCGAAATGGGTGGGTCCACGGCAGGGGACTCGGTCCACTCTTTGTTTAGAGAAGATGCAAAGGGGTACCGCGTCTCGAACGGCTTTTGGCCTGTGAACCGCTTATCTGGGCGACTTCTATGTCTTTGTACAATACCCATAAATTTGGGATGGTTGGCGAGGGCGTTTTGTTCTTTTGAAGGCCACGGGGTGGTCTGGATTGGACCCAGGTTCCTCCTCTACTTTGAGGATCTGATTCACAGCCTCGATGAGAGAGTCTATGGATTCCGGGAACTCAGGAGAGTCCGGGTCTGCAGCTACATCTGACTCATATTCAGAGTCGTGTTCGCTGTGGGCCCCTGGTGAGGGGGAACGAGACACAGAATTAGATGAAGGCATCTGAGTTCCGTGGAGACGCATCACGGGTACGTTTCCTAGAAGAGTGTGTGCTCTGTGACGCCCTCCGGGCCCTTTCTGAGGAAGACTCTCGTGTGGCTGGGGGTCCGTCTAGAGAAGGTACGGAGACGCCCTGGCTTGAGGAGGACCCACGAAAGGCTTTTAAGGCCTTAGTAAGAGAGTCCATGGACTGTGCCAAGGAATTATCCCACTGAAGGGGGCTGGCATCACTGTGGTCGACAGTAGGGGGGGGCTCCTGAGGGCATGAGGCTTCGCAGGCCGCACAAAGAGGTTTAGGGTGTCTCCGAGGTAGGGAGACGTTACATGAGGTACATGAGGCATAGATCACTGTGTGTGATTTTTCTGCCTTCTTAGCAGCTCTTTGCTGAGACATATTGCAGAAGCCTGTACTAAGCTGCGTCTAACTGCTAACAGGTTGTGGTGCAGGGCTTACAGTGTATCTGCAGCGGAAGGGTTAAGCTATGTGTGCAGGCAAGGAGATAAGTGGCTTGTGCAGCTTACCCAGGTCCTGCGTCCTGTGTCCGTGCCCCCTGAGGAAAAAGTTCTGCCCGACGTCCGTTGCAGAAAAATGGTGCTTCCCCCTCTTCCTGGGGTTGGAACGCACCAGGAAGTGAGGCCCAAGACGAAAAAATCTGGCGCTTCTCGTTTGCGGTGAGAAGCGCCAAAAAAAGGGGCGAAGAGAGCCGGGGGCGGGTTTGGGCCTAGCGAGGCCTAAAGCCAGGGACTAAATTTGCGGTCGCGGCCGCGACCCCGTTAGCGATCGCGGCCACATTAGCGATCCCGTTAGAGATCGCGGTAGCGATCGCGGTAGAGGCGTAGGGGCCTGTGTCCCATGTTAATGGGAACGATCCCCCCCCAGGGACACGGACACTGCCCAGACCCCAGAGAGGGAAGGAGAGAGAAGCTCTCCCCCCTCCGCTGCTGTACTCACTCTGCGGTGTCTCCTTGGATGTAGCAGAGTCGGGAGCGCTGCGTGGCCGCACAAAAGGAGGATCTGGTCCGCTCCTTTCCTCCTCAATCCACCATCTCATTAATAGGGAGGTGGAGAGGGCTCTTGTCTCCTGTCACCAGCCGTTCTCCTCAGTGGTGGTGCAGTGGGGTCCCATAGAATGCCGCAGGTAAGCCTCTGTGCTGCCCGGGGACTGTAACGGGCTGAGGGGCCTGGCTCCGGAAGGGGGTACGTGGGGGCGACACTCCATGTTCCCGTCCGTTGTCGGTGCGGGGAGATCGGACCCATTAAAGGATCCGTCGCCCCTGATGAGAGCCCAGGCAGAGTAAAGGTTGCAGGAGGGGTTACGGGGAGGCGACACTACGCGTTCCCGCCTGTTGACGATTTTGGGAGATCGGGACCTTGAAAAGCCCCGTCGCCCGATTATTCCATGTAAAAAGTAAAAAATTAGAATTTAAAATTTAAAAATAAAATAAGAAAGTTGGGGTCTGATCAGACCCTAGTGCCTCCTACAGACACTAAGCAAGAACTGGTTCAGAACAGAGCCAGCAGAGGGTGTATACTGCAGAAGGAGGAGTTAACTTTTTTTGTGTATTTGCTTAGTGTCCTCCTAGTGGCATCAGCATAACACCCATAGTCTGTGTCCCCCAATGAGGCGATGAAGAAAAATTTTTTTTTTTTTTTTTTTAAATATAATGGTTGATATTTCTTTTTTTTTGGGCTATACCACTATGAGTCTTGCAGTAAGGTAGCATCTCCTATGTGGGCTACATACCCCTTATTGCCCTATTCTCATATATTGGCGGAATAGTTTTGTACTAAAGCGGCCCTATTGTCCCATAATGTCTGCAGCTTTGGGAGACAAGGATCGACATCTTTGATTTATGTCGGATACGTTTATTTGCATCCCTCTATATTATACATGCACTCCCAGCTTATCTGAGCATGCATGCTTACAGTATGATGTAGTTGGGGAGAAAGCAGTTGATGGAAGTGCAGCTGATTACTATCTCATGGTTTTGGTTAGTGTAAAAGATGAACCAAGGCTGGAGAAAAATGTGAAGGACCTGTATTCCAAAAAGCAAATTTTATTGCTGTATTATGTTAGTTACTAAAATCAATTACTTATAATCATGTATGATGTATTTTACCTGCTCCACCACAGCAGCCAGCTCCTTCAATTCGGAGGTGTCCTCAGAACCGTTTCCTGTTTCTTTCACCTTAGTGTCTTGCGCGCTTCTTGTCTCAGGCACAGATAGCTCCATGTCTATTTCAGGTCCATGTTCAATGCTCTTCAAAGCCTTACAATTTAACAGGTAGAGGAAATATGTTATATTGGTCCAATAATACATATCACGGGCAATGCAAACAGCGATGCAATTTCTTCTAACCTCTATAAATGGTTTGGCAAATTTTGTGGCTATTGTCTCTGCTGGAGGTGGCTCCTGGGAAAGCATTACAAATTCCTCTGCCTTTACTCCAAATTCTGAGTCCTCCAGGGGTGAATAAAGCTCAAATAGCTCATGAATAGTTTGCTAGAAGAGAAGAAAACATCTAGTTATGCTTGTTACACATAGAAACCAATGTTTGTACACCAAGAATGAGATTTGGGGTTCATAATATGAACTTCTAATATCAGTACTTCTAATTTCAGCATCTTCAGGGGTATTTAAAAAGACAATGGTTTTACAACAAAAGGAATAATAATGATAATATTAAAATAATAATAATAAGCAGAAACATTTTATTTCTATAGCGTCAGCATATTACGCATCACTATACATTACAGAGGGGACATGTACACATAATTCAACAGATACCAAGAGGAGTGAGGGCCCTGCTCGCAAGCTTACAATCTATGAGGAAATAGGGGAGACACGAAAGGTCGATGGTAAAAAGTGCTTGAATTGTACGGTCCCGGCAAATCAACATAATAAATACGCTATTCACATAACGCTGCATGAACCTGTCACCAGCTATGTGTGTAAAACTACAGCCACAGAGGGATATTAAGTGCATGAGGGTGTGTGAACAGATGTTACAAGGGCCGGAATGTGGAAGAAAATTTTGGAAAGGCAAAACAGGAATAGTTATACAAGTGTGGTGAGGTGATAGGCTAGTCTAAAGAAGTGCGTTTTTAGGGCACGCTTAAAACTGGGTATTGGGAATTAGTCTAAATGTCCTGGGTAAAGCATTTCAGAGAATTGTCGCAGCTATCAAAAAGTCTTAGAGACAGGAGTGGGAGGTTCAGATTATTGATCATGTGAGCCTTAGGTCATTAGTGGAATGGAGGGTATGGGTAGTGTGATAGACAGAGATGAGGGAGGAGATGTAGGGTGGTGTAGAAGTGTGGAGCTCTTTGTGGGTGAGAGTGATAAGTTTATATTGAACTCTGTAGCGGATGGGTAACCAGTGCAATGACTGGCACAGGGTAGAGGTATCGGTGTAGAGGCTAGAGAGGAACATGATCCTGGCTAATACATTCCAGATGGATTGGAGAGAGGAGAGTTTGGTAAAAGGGAGACCTAATAGTACAGAGTTGCAATAGTCCAGATGAGAAGGAACAAGAGCAATAGTAAGAGTTTTCGCAGCGTCAAAGGTAAGAAAAGGTTGAATTCTAGAGATGTTTTTGAAGTGTTTGTGACATGAGCGAGTGAGTGATCGGATGTAGGGAATGAAGGAAAGATCTGAGTCAAATATGACCCCAAAACAGCGGGCATGCTGCAGGGGAGTAATGGTTGAATCACACACGGAAATGGCAATATTGGGTTTGGGAAGGTTAGTAGAGGAGTAAACACAAGGAGTTCAGTTTTTGACAGATTTGACAGATTCAGTTTTAGATAGAGGGAGGACATAATGTTAGAGACAGCAGAAATACAATCACTGGAATTTTGCAGTAGTGCAGTGGTGATGTCAGGAGACAATGTGTATAATTGGGTGTCATCAGCATAGAGAAGGTACTGAAAACCGAATCTACTAATGGTTTGCACAATGGGGCAGAAGATAGGATCTAGAACTGAACCTTGAGGAAGCCCAACAGTAAGGGACAGAGGAAGAGGAGCCAGCAAAAGATAAAGTGGAAGAGCAGTCAGAGAGACAAGAAAAGAACCGAGGCAGAGCAGTACCCTTGAGCCCAAAAGAGCAGAGCATAGTGAGGTGGAACTGGTGATCCACAGTGTGAAATGCAGCAGAGAGATCCAGGAGAATCAGCAGGGAGCAGTGATCATTGGATTTAGCTGTTAATAGATCGTTAGAGAGCTTAGTGAGGGCAGGTTCAGTGGAATGTATGGCGCGGAAACCAGATTGTAGAGAGTCAAGAAGAGTGATCTGAGAGATTGCAGATTAGACGAGAGTGGACCAAGCATTTCAAGAGTTCAGAAATGAAGGGGAGATTAGCGACTGTAGTTAGCAGCGCAAGGAAAAAGTGGATCACATTTTAGATCACAGGTGAAAGAAAATTAAGAGAGTCTGGTCCAAGACGATACCTCACCAAAAACGATCCTACACGATACCTCATCACTTCATAAAGTAGAGTAGAACAGAGTAATCCCTTCTCTGCTTCCAAATAGCTAATAGCACAAATATTCTCCAAATCATGGTATTATTAATATATTGCGGTGCACAATATTGAATCCATATGCTAAGTGCATATTAAGAATAGCTACTTAATATAATGTAACATAATGAGAAAAAGTTTAATCAAATAATGAAGTCTACAAATCTGTTTGCATCCCATTTAAAATGAACCTACTCCCCTTGGAAAACGCTATTTACCTGCAGATATGGGATTAATCTGCAAGTAAATAGCTTTACAATGCTTCCTGGCCGCCTTACTGAAAGTGTGGCTACTGGGAGAAAATGAACTAATTTCCTCCCAGGAGCCGCCGGTGTACAGTAATGGAGGAATGCACTGAGCAGCTACAGTCTCTGCCCACCCACAGCACTGCTCACTATACTGTAAGCAGCAGCTGTAAGCACAGCCCGACACTTTGATTGACAGATCGCTGAGCACAGATGCGCTGCATCGAGCATTGTCAAACAAGGTGACGGAGCGTGCTTACAGCTGTCATATACAGTATAATGAGTGTTGCTGTGAGTGGTGACTGTAACCAATCCGTGCCCGTCCCCATAACAGAAAGCTTCCGGGAGGAAATAAGTTCATTTTCTCCCAGTAGTTGCATTTTCAGTAAGGTGGGCAGCATTGTAACACTATTTGACTGCAATTTAACCCTATATCTGTAAGTAAATAGTGTTTTTCAAGATGACAGGTTTCCTTTTATGTCAAAAATTACCTGTGTCAGAAAAGCCATAGAAAAATCATTTCCCTGAGCTGCAACTTCTCGAATCAAGTCCTTGGTGCCATTCTTCAGCAGCTTCTCTTCCACAGAGTTTCCACTTACGAGACTAAGTGTAACAAAAGTTACGTTTAACATAGATAACCCAGCAAACTCAAATACCATACGCATTGGTTTATCAAAGCACAGTTCTTACCGATATATGTGGATATCCTTTATCCTGCCAATCTGATCACACCATGTTTGTGCTCTAGAATCCATGACTGGATTTAAGTCACTGTCATAAAAGATTGCGGTGTCTGCTTCTACATAGGGAACGCCTAGAGATCGGCTTTGGCTTGATATTAAAATGCAGAAAATTCGGGAATCTTGATTGAAGCTCCTCATCAGATCCTGTGAAAAAATGTATACAACAGTTCTGGTTGCAGAAATTTTCCAAATCATTGCTTATTTTGTATATATTCTTGTTTTAAGCAATAACATAAAAGGGATTTCTGTTTTTCCAGTCAATTAAATTTAGCTGCCATTGGGGAAGAGTCGAGAGACCACCATACACATATATAGTTGCTTGATCCCACAGAAATCTGTACATTTGGTCGTCATTTATACAATGTCTATAGCCACCTGAACATTTATCCTAAAATCTGAATATGTAAAAGATAAAAATGTATGTCAGTATGCTAATATCAAGATAAGCTATCACATACGTGACATTGCTCATAGTTTGCAAACTCATCGATCCTCAAGAAGCTGAAACTGTTGATGTCCAAGAAGGTCTCCAAGATATCTAGCATGAGCAGCATCTGAGAGAAAATCAAAGCACGGCGACCCTCAGACCTTAGCTTTCTCAAAAGAATGGACAACGCTTCAAGCTTTCCTGTGTGCAAAAAGAAATAGTCAATAAGTTTGGTAAACTGGAAAAGATGTCTACAACATCTACAAGACTTCAGAATAATGATTAATAGGAACATCTAATCAATGATGTCAAGACAGCAAGAGAAGCTTTGTGTGCCAAAACAAACTGATGGCTACTTGTTCCGCAACTTATCTGTCAATTAATCAACACACAAAATGAACATTTTTTTTTTTATTTCTAGGATGGAGTTTAAAAAGTTTTATCAAAATACATGTTTAAAAGGGTATTCTGGGTTCGGAAACCCCTCTTCCCTGGCATTGTTTGTGTTAGAAAAACAAACTGTGCTTTATTCACCCTCCCCAGGACCTGTGTCAAGTCCCCGCCACTCTTCCAATTGTTTGTTATTGGCTCTAGCGCTGCAGTCAAGCCAATACTGCTGCAGTCAATTACGGATCATCGCAGATTTGCCAGAATAGACAGCATGAGCCGCTCAGAGCCTCTAAGCTCACTGACTGGTTACAGCTCTGTCGACATGACGTCAACACTGCAAAAAACAACATCGGGAGCAGCAGCAGAGAATCATCGATGGGCCTAAGGTTGAGTTAAATGGAACCTGTCAGCAGGAATGTGCTGAGTAACCTACAGACACTGTCAGGTCGGCACCATTATACTGATTAAAATGATACCTTTGGTGATGAAATCCGTCTTGTGGTTGTGGTTTAATCTTTATTTGTAGTTTTCAGTTAATGAGATTCTCGTGCTCTGGGGCGGACTAAGGGGGGGGGCTTTATGTGGTGCTCTGCTTAGATATTTATTAGCATCAGTATGGCTTATGACAGGTCACTGACCCTTCAGTGACCTGCCCCCTACTTTACATATTGTATAGAATATTGTTTGAAAAAAAATTTCCATTCATCATGCAGTCGCCTGCGCTGTAGCATGACGCGATCTATAATATCCATATTTTCATTTGATTTTGTGATATAAAATTTCTTAAGAAAAAAAAAATGTTTTAAGCAAAATGGCGCCAGTGGCCGCGCTGTCGCTTAATTCGGAGCAGGATAGATGCTACCATTTCAATAAAGAAAAAAAAATTTGCTCCATCAAGATGGCGCTAGCCGCGCCTGCGCAGTAGCATCACTCAGGACGCAATAGATCCTACCACGCAGGCGCTGCCGCCGGCTCCATTTTGCTAGAGAAAGAAATTTGGCTCAAACGCCATTTTGATTAACAATTTTTTTTTTCCTTAAGAAATTTATATCACAAAATTAAATGAAAATAGGGATTTTTGTGAGTACTCACCGTAAAATCCTTTTCTCCGAGACGCTCATTGGGGGACACAGGACCGTGGGTGTATGCTACCTCCACTAGGACGCTGACACTAAGTGAATACAAAAAAGTTACCTCCTCATGCTGGCTCTAAACAAACCAGTTCAGTGCAAAAACAGTAGGAGAACAAAATAAATCGACCTTAATACAGGTACAACATGTCAAGAAACCCACCTATCAAAAAAGGAAAACAAAAAGGAGCCATCAGGCTAATAGGGTGGGTGCTGTGTCCCCCAATGAGTGTCTGGGAGAAAAGGATTTTACGGTGAGTACTCACAAAAATCCCTATTTCTCCTTCGCCTCATTGGGGGATACAGGATCGTGGGACGTCCCAAAGCAGTCCCTGGGTGGGAAATTGACCTAGCGGATTTATGTCTTAATTACCAACTGTCTGTAGGTGTGCTACCGCAGACTGCAGAATCCTTCTGCCCAGACTTGCATCTGCTGAAGTCTGAGTATGGATATTGTAGTGCTTTGAAAATGTATGTAGGCTAGCCCAGGTTGAAGCCTTGCAAACCTGTTCTGCTGATGCCTGGTTCCGAAGAGCCCAAGAGGCGCCCACCGGCCGGGTGGAGTGTGCCCTGATCCCTGCTGGAACAGGTGTGCCCCTGAGATGGTAAGATTCTTGAATAGCCAGACAAATCCACCTGGCTATTGTTGACTTTGAGGCGGCAAGTCCCTTCCTGCGACCCTCGGGGAGCCCAAACAGCGTGTCTGTCTGGCGAAAATATGCCGTCCGAGATGCGTACCTCCTGAGAGCTCTCACTAGATCCAACGTATGAAGGGCCCTTTCCACACGATGTACTGGTGCTGGGCAAAACGAGGGCAAGACAATGTCCTCGTTAATGTGAAACGAAGAAACGACCTTTGGCAGAAATGGAGGGGCCGGCCTAAGAACCACCTTATCCGGGTGAAAAATCAGAAACGGGGTTCGACAGTATAGGGCAGCTAACTCCGAAATCCACCTAATTGACGTTATGGCAACGAGAAAAACCACTTTCCATGAGAGGTAGGTTAACGAAACGTCGTGCAGTGGCTCAAAAGGGGGTTCCTGCAGAGCACCTAGGACCAGGTTAAGGTTCCAGGTGTCCAGAGGAGTCCTATAGGGAGGAACCACGTGGGAGTGCCCCTGAATGAAAGTCTTTACGTGCAGGTTGAAAGCAATCCTGCATTAAAATAAGACGGATAAGGCTGAGATCTGTCCTTTGAGGGAGCTCAGTGCTAGACCTGAGCTCAGGCCAGCTTGGAGGAATTCTAAAATGTTGGGGATGGAGAAAATGAGAGGAGGGCGACCGTGATCTCTGCACCACGCAAAGAAGACTTTCCAGGTGCGGTGACTGACTCGCACTGAGGCGGGCTTCCGGGCACTAACCATTGTAGTAACTACATCTTGGGAAAAACCTGCTTGAGTCAAGATCCAGAACTCAACGGCCAGGCCGTCAAACACAGGGCCCCTGAGTTATGGTGGTAGATCGGCCATTGGGAAAGTAGGTCCGGCTGATCCGGTAGCCGCCAGGGAACATCAGCAACTAGTTGCACTAGTTCTGCGTACCATGCCCGACGAGGCCAGTCTGGGGCGACCAGGATTACTGGGACCCCTTCTGACCTGATCTTCCTGATGACTTTCGGGAGCAGTGGTAACGGGGGAAACACGTACGGGAGACAAAACTGATTCCATGACAGAACCAAGGCGTCTACTGCGATGGCCTTTGGGTCCCGGGACCGAGCGACAAACTCTGGCACCTTGGCATTTAACCTGGAGGCCATCAGGCCCACATTCGGGGTTCCCCAACGCTGGAAGATTTGTTGAAAAATCTCGGGATGGAGAGACCACTCCACGGACGCAAGACCCTGCTGGCTGAGAAAATCCGCCGCCTAGTTCTTTACGCACGAAATATGAACTACCGAGATCACCGTGTGATTCTCCTCGGCCCAGCGGAGAATGTGTTCTACTTCGCACATGGCCGCCCTGCTGCGGGTACCCCGTGGTGATTGATGCAAGCCACGGCCGCGGCATTGTCAGACTGAATCCGGACGGGGCAACCCGCCAGGATATGATGAAAATGTTGCAAGGCAAGCCAGATTGCCCACATTTTTATTATTTATTATTATAGCGCCATTTAATCCATGGCGCTTTACATGTGAGGTGGGGTATACATAATACATACAAGTACAGTAATCTTAGACAATACAAGTTACGACTGGTACAGTAGGAGAGAGTACCCTGCCCATGAGGGCTCACAATCTACAAGGGATGGGTGAGGATACAGTAGGCGAGGGTAGAGCTGGTCGTGCAGCAGTTTGGTGGATCTGTGGTTACTGCAGGTTGTAAGCTTGTCGGAAGAGGTAGGTCTTCAGGTTCTTTTTGAAGGTTTCCATGGTAGGCGACAGTCTGATATGTTGTGGTAGAGAGTTCCAGAGTAGGGGGAATGCGCGGGAGAAATCTTGTATGCGATTGTGGGAAGAGGAGATAAGAGGGGAGTAGAGAGTATGGAGTACATTTCCAGGAGGTTGATCGGGAGGCGTGATTCCAGAGGTGACCAATGTCGCTGAGCTGTGTGGTGACGGAAAACAGCTCCCCAACCGAGAAGACTGGCGTCGGTAGAGACCACCAACCAATGGTCCGGAGGAAAGGACTTCCCCTGAAGAAGGGAAGACCTCAGTGTCCACCACCTGAGTGCCTGCCTGACCTGAACAGACAGTCGTCACTGGCGGTCGAGAGAAAATGGGCTCCTGTCCTAAGCTGCTAAGAGGGCATGCTGCAGGGGAAGAAGGTGAAGATGAGCGAACGGAACTGCTTCCATTGCTGCTACCATTTTTCGCAGGACCCTCATGCAAAAACGGATGGCACGAGGACCTGGTTGGTGGAGTGTCTGGACTCCTTGACAGAGGGATAGGGCCTTGTCCCGAGGAAGAATTACCAATCCTCAGGAGGTGTCCAAGATCATTCCTAAGAAGGAGATTTTCTGAGCTGGGACAGGAGATGAATTTCGTAAGTTTACCAGTCACCCCAGGCAAGAAAGCTTATCCAACGTGATGTTGACGCATTCCTCGCAAGCCGGGAAGGACGGTTCTTTGACTAGGAGGTCGTGCAAATATGGCAAGATGACTATGCCCCGAGAATGTAGGATGGACATGACAGCCGCCATGATCTTTGTGAACACACTGGGGGCGGTGGCTAGCTCAAAAGGAAGGGCTGTGAATTGGTAATGAAGGCCGTGGACAGCGAAGCGTAGGAGCCTTTGATGCGAGGGAAAAATATGATTATGAAGATAGGCGTCTTGGATGTCGATAGAGGCCAAAAATTCTCCCCTTTCTATTGATGAAATGACGGAGCGAAGGGACTTCATCCGGAAATGCCTGATTTTGACGAATCTGTTTAGGAACTTTATATCCAGAATGGGCCTTACAGTTCCGTCCTTCTTCGGAACCACGAACAGATTCGAATAGAACCCCTGGAATCTTTCGGTTTCCGGCACTGGAATGATAACTCCGTCATGATGGAGTGACTCGATGGCTCTGAAGAAGGACCAAGCGTGCGCTTCCGCTCTGGGAGGACGGAAAAAAAAAAAACGTTCCGGAGGGTGGTTGACAAACTCTATTTTGTACCCAGAGGACAACAGATCTCTGACACAAGCTTCGTGCACGACGGTGAGCCAGATATGGCGAAAACCGAGCAGATGACCACCTACTTTGCTGGTGTCGAGCGGAAAATGCCTTGAGTCATTTGGTTGAAAATCTGAGGGACCTTGATCCCTTAGATTTGGACTGGAGAGGACGGTTTCTCCACAATGGATTGGACCTATATGAGATTTTACGATCTCTGTCCTGAGAGGAGAGACCTGTGCCGGCAGGATTGGACGATGTGGCCCACCCAGGGCTACGAAAACACCGAAAACGTGTCTGCGGTTGGCGACGAAACGGTCGCTTAACCGTTTGTTTTGGGAAGAAAGTTACTTCCCCCCCCCCCCCCCGTGGTGTCTGAGATTAGCTAATCCAGCTTCTCACCGAACAACCGGCCACTCTGATAAGGCAGAGAAGTCAGGGATTTCTTCGATGTAGTCTGGTCGTCCTTAACCACAGAGCTCTCCTATTGGAAATGGCGTTTGCAGCCGCAAGCACTGCGCAGTTAGCTGCGTCTAAGGACGCATTGATCAAGTAGTCTCCTGCAAAAGCAATCTGATTTGCCAGATCTACTACCTCAGGGGGAAGATCAGTCCCCTGCAGGGCTCTATTCAAAGACTCAGCCCAAGATACCATGGCCTTAGCCACCCATGTTGCAGCGAAAGAAGGTGAGAGAGCTGAACCTGAAGCTTCAAAAACTGAACGAGCAAGGCTCTCTATTAAACGGTCACTGGGATCTTTGATAGAGGACCTGTTAGGTAAGGATAGCAGTGTTTTGGAAGCCAAGCGCGACACGGGTGGATCTACTGGGGGGGAATTCTGCCCACTTTTTTCTGAGTTTGGAAGTAAACGGGTATCTTGCTTAAAGTGCCCTTTGACCTGAGAAACGTTTGTCTGATCGCTTCCTGTGCCGCTGCACTATGTCCTCAAACTCTGGGTGAGTGCTGAACACTCTATGAGGCCGTTTGACCAGTTTAAATTACACCTTTTGGCCAGTGGCCCTGGTGGATTCATCAATTACCAGGGTTTGATTGACGGCTTCAATGAGACTATCTACAGTCTCCTGAAAGCCGAGTGTATCCAAATTGAGGGGCCCATCCGAATCGTAATCAGAGTTCAGCTTGCTACCGTACACAGGTGATGGTGAGCGAGAGCCAGAGCTTATGGAAGCCGAGGCTCCGGATGGCCCAGGAGATGCTGTATGGGTTCGTGTTCCCTGTGTCTTCCTAGAGTGAGAGCGGCCCCTGCAGGCAGATGACTCCTGTGAGGTGGAGGATCCTTCCAAGACAGGTGAGCCACAGTCCCAACCCCTGTTGGGGGCTTGAAGGGACTCGATTGCTCTAGTTAGCGATGACATGGACTGTGACAGAGACAAAGCCCATTCAGGAGGACTAGGTACACTGGGCTCGGATGCAGCGGGGGGCTCCTGGGTGCGTTCGGAATCGCAGGCTTCACATATTTGTTTAGTCTGCGCTGGCGGAAAAACAGACCAACAGGGGTACAGAAGGTGAACAACACTGTGTGAGTTTTGGTCTTTCTGGACATGCTGTACCCCCTAGGTCATAGGGGGTATATGCAGAGAGGATCAGCACAGCCTCTGAACAATAGGGTGGGGTATAGGGCAGCAGCACTTACCCTGGTCCTGTGTCCCAAAATGGCCTGGGGGCTGTAGTCAGACCTGCGGCTTCATGAGGAGACCAGGATTCAAAGACAGCCCATCTTCTGTGAAACACCGACAGGTGGACAGTCCACCGGAAATAGACGAGCCTGGGGGCAGGACATCCGGTTTGCAGCCTAGTACAGGCCGAAGCCATGGCCTAAAGTTCCGGAGCCGGCTGGGAGACGCTGGGAATCGCGCGCCGAGAGTGGCGCCCACAAGGCCCAAGGCACTGGGTCACCTGGAGCGCTATGAAAGACAGGGGCATTGAGGCGCTTATGAGGCCAAGACTAGCGCCATGCTACTGGAAGCTGCACCCAGAGGATGAGAACGCCGGCAGAATCGTGCCCTCGCCTGCCGAAGAACGCAGCGCTACAGGAGCCCTCCCAGCACCTCCCCTTCCCCATGCTCAGTCCATGGCCAGGTTAGAGGTGAGGGGGGTTGTTAAAAGGATGGTGCAGGCACCCTAAATTCGTCTTCCCTCAAGGGGGATGAGGAGAGGGACCGTCCGCCTCCTTCCATCACCGCAGTCTCAGCATAGGTGATGCAGTGGGAACCGCACGGACTGCTTTTATGCCTCTGTACAGCCTAGGGTTTCTGTACTTTAGGGTGGTCAGGGCTGCATCCAGCATAATGTCCCACGTGCTTGCCAGTTGTTGGTTTGGGGAGATCGGACCCTTTCAATAGGGTCCGTCACCCGTCTCATCTTAATGGTGAGGGAAAAAAAAAGAAAAAAAAAGAATGGTCTGAAAACCAGACTCGTGTGCCTCCTATGGACACTGTTATGTTTAGGTAGCTGAGGAGAAAAAGCAAAAACAGTAGTACACCAGAGAGGCTGGAACCTATTGGATTGCAGTAACCTGAACTAACCACACAACTAGAGGTAGCCGTGGAGCGTTCCTACGTTGATCCTAGACGCCTCGTCACAGCCTGAGAGATAACTACACCTAAAGCAGAAAGAGGAAAGCTATCTGCCCCGGAGCAGATCCCCAAAGAAAATAGGAAGCCCCCAAACATGTAATGGCGGTTAGACAAGAAGAAGCACGAACACAGACAGAAAATAGAATGCGCAAATGCTGGGGCCCAATCTGTCTAGACAGAAAAGTACAGGAAAAGATTCTTACTGCAATCAAAAAAAACCCTAAAAAATACCAACTCTTCTGATTGCAAAAACACCTGAGATCACATGATCTCTACCACCTAAATCAGATCTCTGGTGTAACAAAACTAAGCAGCAGCCACTGAAAAAACAGGAAAAAGCAAATGAACAAATAACAGTGGCTTCAGATCTTTCTTTATTTCTTTATTTTTTTTATATAGCGCTAACATATTCCGCAGCGCTTTACAATTTGCACACATTATCGTCGCTGTCCCCGATGGGGCTCACAATCTAGATTCCCTATCAGTATGTTTTTTGGAGTGTGGGAGGAAACCGGAGTACCCAGGGGAAACCCACGCAAACACGGGGAGAACATACAAACTCCTTGCAGATGTTGTCCTTGGTGGGACTCGAACCCAGGACTCCAGCGCTGCAAGGCTGCAGTGCTATCCACTGAGCCACCGTGCTGCCCTAAACTGAGAGGAGCACAGGCCCCCAAGAGGGGACCCGGCTGACCTCCACAGAAATGCAGGGAACTATGCAAAAAGCTAGCACAAAAATAAAAGCAGAAAATATCTTATCTGAAAGCAGAAGATGCAGGCAAGACTCAGCAAACTTCCAAATGAACCAGGAACCACAAATGAGACAAGAACAATTGATCACCGGCGACCATCATGGGAGGGAACCTCCCTTATATCGGTCCAGTTCGTGATCCCAGATTGCCATTCCTTGCTGTGAGGTTCAGTACTGTCTGCAACCACCAGAGGGAGCCTCTGCTCAGAAACCATCTCCAGCACATTCATAACAGGACACTAAGCATGAACTGGTTCATTTAGAGCCAGCATGAGGGTGTATACTGAGGAGGAGGAGCTAACTTTTTTTGTATTCACTTAGTGTCAGCCTCCTAGCGGCAGTAGTATACACCCACGGTCCTGTGTCCCCCAATGAGGTGAAGGAGAAATATGGACATTATGGATCGGATCATGCTACAGAGCAGGCGCCTGCATGATGAATGTATTTTTTTTTATTTTTTCAAACAATAAGATATACAGTATGTAAAATAGGGGGCAGGTCAGTGAGGGATCAGTGACCTGTCATAAGCCAATAAGGATGCATATCTAAGCAGAGAACCACATAAAGACCCCCCACAGGCCACTCCGAAGCATGAGAATCTCATTAACTGAAAACTACAAATAGGGATTTTTGTGTACTCACCGTAAAATCCTTTTCTCTGAGCCACTCATTGGGGGACACAGGACAATGGGTTTATGCTGCTGCCACTAGGAGGCTGACACTAAGTAGACACAAAAAAATTAGCTCCTCCTCTGCAGTATAAACCACACATGCTGGCTCCAGTTGAACCAGTTCTGTGACAAAGCAGTAGGAAAACAAGAACACTATATTGAAGTATACCAATGTCAAACCAAGGAACATACTCAAAATGTTAGGCTAATAGGGTGGGTGCTATTTCTCCTTCGCCTCATTGGGGGACACAAACCATGGGTGTTATGCTGCTGCCACTAGGAGGCTGACACTAAGTTGAGACAAAAAGAGTTAGCTCCTCCCCTGCAGTATACACCCTCATGCTGGCTCCAAGTGAACCAGTTTTGCTTAGTGTCTGTAGGAGGCACACAGATCTGGTCTTCAGACTACATTTTTATTTTAACCTTTTACATTTTGATTTTTTCCATCAGACGAATGGAGCAACGTATCCTTTCAAGGCTCCGATCTCCCCGAACCATCAACAGGCGAGCACGGGGAGTGTCGCCTCCCCGTATCCTCTCCTGCGACATGGGATGCCATGCCTGGGCTTCTTCTCTGGGCGACAGGGCTCTTAAAGGGCACCGATCTCCCCACACCCTTAACGGACGAGCACATGTAGTGTCGCCTCCATGTATCCTCTTCTGCAGCCAGGCCTAATCTCGGACAACCAGTCCTGTCCCATCCTCGGAGATTTAACCCCTTGAATGTACAGAGGCCCCCTTTTGGTGTCCGTGCAGCCCCCACTGTTAAAGCGGATGGTACAAGGAGGTGGACGGTCCCTCTCCACCTCCCTAAAGGGATGGTCGATTGAGGGTGACTCCTTTTTCCCTGCACCGTCCAAAAACCAGCAGCGGCAGGAGGACTTCAGTACCTGCCGCATACAGCTAGGTTAACTGCCATCCGGGTAAGTGCTCGGGCTGGAGGGCTTTGAACAGCGCTGGCATAGGGGGCTCTTTCTGGCAGCGAGGGCGCACATCTGGATTCCTTTTTGCATCGGTGCCGCCGCCGAAATAAATTTAGTCCCCGGCTTCGCCCACTGTGTAGGCCGCAACCCGGAAACAGTGCCTGCACTATGGCGTACTACGACGGCTCCGCCCACTTTTTTGTTGCTTCTCGCCTGGGATGAGAGAACTCGCAATTCCCAGTCCTCCCCCCTCTCCCCTGGCTAACGCTCCTGCCGGTCGCATAAATTTAGGCACCAGCTTGGGCCTATTCATGGAACAATCCTCAAGGCTCCGACCTCTGGATGATATTGCGGCTGTGGCCACGTCCCCCGAATTGGCGCCTCTTGCTCACTGAGAGACTTAGCCGCCTCTGCAATCTCGGTGGCCATCTTGGTCCACCCAGCCGGCTTAGACAGGTGCGACGGCTTTGACAAGACGCAGCACCAGGCAATGCCGGTGACATTTTTTAAAGGAGTACAACCCTGCGGGGACCCGGATAAGAGCCTTGACCCTGAGCATCCGAAAGCGGCTACTGCACTGACCCCTGCGGTACTTAGCGCAAAACTTAGCGCTACTCCAATGCGGACTCCAGGAACATCAGGACCCGGGTAAGGAGGCTCTGCTCCCTCCCTTCTGCAGGCACCATGACACCATGTCCCGCTGCAAGTTCCCAAAGGGTCTGATAAGACTATTACAGTCTTCTTTACTGTGCAATGCCTGTGACCCCAAATACGCTCAGGAGCCCTCCGCCGCCACCAATACCAGTGTATCTAGTTCCCCTGAGTGGACTTTGGCCAGAGAAGCCATGGATTGCTACAGTGACAAAGAGATTGAATCCCTCCGTGATTCCTCTGTCGATCGGAGTGTTAGCAGGACTGATATCAATGGATCTTCTCCTACACGGGAGTCATCGGCTAGCAGGGGCCGCAAGTATTCTAGAAACGTACAGGCGTCTAGAAAAAGCAGTATGTTCCTTGAGCAATCACGCAACTTGGCGTCTGTGAGATATGTTCTTTCTCGCAGCAAACAAGACTCTGAGTATGAATCGGATGTTTTCTTGGATCTGGAATCGCCGAGTTTCAGGAAACAGAGACTGTCAACCAGACTCTGAAGGTTGACGAGAATTCCGGTTCTGTCCTGGATCACGCAGTGTCCTTCAAGAGGACTGGACGCCTTCATACGTTTGCCATCCACTCAGAGGTCTGGGTTGTAGTTAACCGGCACAGGGAACGATTGGATACAGGCGAGGAAGGCTGAATTTCCTGCTATAGACCCGCTAATTTATCGCCTGGCAGAGACCTCGAGTTCAGCACCCTATCCATCATTTGCTGCGGCGTGGGTAGCTAAAGCAATGGTCTCCTGCATGCCTCTTTGGATGCGGCTAGATGCGCTGTTCTATCAGCAGAAAATGCCATCAAAGGGCATTATGGCTTAGAGAGTAAAAAATGGAATCTGCGTCCAAAATCTCTCCCTTACCAGAATGGCCGTTTATTTGGAGAGAAGCTGAATAAACTTATCTTTGATACTATGGGAAGAAGGAGCACATTTCTTCACCAAAGGCCTTATAGAGGCGAGATACCTCCTTTTTCCCCTTGTTTTGCAGAAGGAATGGACACCTTCCTATGAAAGCAGCAGTCAGTTCTCCTGGGAAGGGGAATATGTGCTGCACGTGGCTACCAGTGCTGCGCTTACTACGTTAATGCCATCACCATCGATGGGTACTGTGATTCAGGGAATGGCAAGTGGCCTCTGAGTCTTAAAGGTCCTTGATATACACGCGTTATCAGAGCGGGCGTTTATTTAGAGAACGCCACAGGAAGGAAAGAGTAAACTCCTTCCCCAGCAAAGGACTAGATGTCTTTTTTAGTCAATTCCATCCGAGCCAATGCATGCATTTCTTCCGGCTCGGGGGGTTTCTCTCGTGGGGACAGGAGTATCACAGGTCTTGTTTAAAACCGACCAAGCTTAGTAGGACGGATCCATAGATCTAGGGCACACAAGTCCCACAGATTATTGGCCAAAGAACTGTCTTATCCAGTCTACTCCAGTAGGGTAAGGCAGAAGTCTACTCCTATTTTCATCTTATCGGACTCTCCGTCCTTCTTAGAATGGGCCAGAGACTTGGTGTCTTCGGACACAGGTTAGAGTTTTCTCTTCTCTACCTCTGGCACGAAGAGAGATAAAACGGGACGACCCATCCTGGACCTGTTTGTGGTTCCAAAGAAGAAAAAAACTGAACCGTAAGACCCATATTGGATCTTTAACTTCTAAACAAGTTTGTCAAGGTCCGCCATTGCCGGATGGAGTCTCGGTCATTACTTTGATGGGAAAAAGGGGAGTTTCTAGCATCCATCAACATTTGGGATGCTTACCCTCCATATTCCGATGTTTCCTTCTCACCAACAATCCCTGCGCTTCGCCATTTGCGAACAGCATTTTCAAGTCACGGCCTTGCACTTCAGCCTCGCTACCGCTCCCAGAGTGTCCTCAAACGTCATGGCAGCTGTCATGTCCATCTTGCACTCTCGGGGCGTGGTCGTTCTGCCCTACTTGGATGATTTTAGAATCAAGGGTCTGTCCTTCCAGGACTGCGCGGAGTGCATTCGTATCACTTGCGATACTCGTCTGAGCTAGCTTATAAACTTAAGCAAGTCTTCCCCTGTTTCATCCCAGCAAATATCCCTTTTAGGGATGACCCTGGTCACCTTCCGAAGAGGGTTGGTGATTCTCCCTCGAGACAAGGTCCTAGCCCTTCTACAAGGAGCCCACGTACTTGACCACTCAGTCTCTCATTTCATCTGGTTTGTCATGGAAAAAATGGTAGCAGAAATGGAAGCGGTCCCTTTCGCTCAGCTGCATCTCGTTCCCCTGCAGCATGCTCTTCTAGCGGCTTGGGACAGGAATCCGTTCTCCCTCAACAGCCGGTGCCGCTTGCCCATGTGGGTCAGGCAGCCAGACATTGAGGTCTTCTCTCAACCAGGGAAATACCTTTCTCCCGGCTCAATGGCTAGTGGTGTCTACCGATGCCATTCTCCTTGGCTGGGGAGCGGTCTTTCATCACCACACCGCTCAGGGACACTGGTCAACTCGGGAGTCGAGCCTCCCAATCAATGTCCTGGAAATCCGAGTGATCCGCTGGCCCTGCAGCAGATCCTTATCTTCTGGCTTACGGCCGTGATATATATCAATCATCAAAAGAGTAACCGCAGCAGGGCGGCCATGCGCAAGGTAGCCCACATTCTCCGACGGGCAGAGGGGAACCACTCGGTAATTTCCGAGGGACCCCAGATGTGGATCTGCTAGCTTCAAGAATGAGCGCCAAGGCACCCATCTTCATAGCTCGGTCTTGCGATCCAAAGGCCTCGGGGTGGACGCACTGGTTACTCCGTGGCATCAGTTTCGTCTTCCGTACGTGGTTCCTCCTGTTTTCTTTACTCCCGAGGATCATCTGAAAGATCAAGGCAGAGGGGGTTCCAGTAGTCCTAGTCGCCCTGGATGGTAACGCCTGGCGTGGTATGCAGAGATAGGGCTGATCGTTGTCAATGTCTCCTGGCAACTGCCGGATTGTCCAGATCTGCCCTACCAAAGTCCAATTTGCCACGAGAACTCAGGGGCCCTGTGTTTAACGGCTTTGCCGTTGAAGCCTCGGTTCTAGCTCAAGTTAGGTTCTCTCAACAGGTGTTTCCCACCATGATTAGCGCTCGGAAGCCTGCATCAGCTCGCATCTACCACCGCACCTGAAATCCTTTTCCACATGGTGCAGGGATCGCGGACGTCCTCCTCGTGTTTTCAGTGTTCCCTCCATTCTGGAATTTCTCCAGACTGGCCTGGACTCGGGTTCAGCGCTTAGCTTCCTCAAGGGCCAGATCCCGGCCTTATCTGTTTTTATTTCAGCGCAGGATTGTTTCCAAACTGCGAGTGAGGATTTTCATTCAGAGGGTCAACCAGGTGGTACCCCCCTATAGAATGTCGTTAGAGGCATGGAACCTTAATTTTGGTCCTAGGTGCTCTTCAGGAGATGCCTTTCAAACCGTTGCAGGATGTCTCGCTGACAGTTCTGTGTTGTGAAGTCGCCTTCTTGTCGCGGTGCCATTTATCAGGCGAGACTTGGAGCAGACCGTTTCCATCTTTTTTGCCCAAAGTGATCTCGTCTTTCCACCTTAATGAAGACATTGTCCTTCCCTCTTTTGGTCCAGCACCAGTACATCGGGTGGAAACAGCTCTTCACGTCCTGCACGTGGTGAGGGCTCTCAGAAGGTACGTCTCGAGGAAGGCGCCCTTCCGTAAGTATCTTCAGGGCCACAATAGCCAGAGGGATTCGCTGGGCTAGTCAGAAGTCCTACCGCAGCAGACGTTAGCCTATCCCAGCAGGTATTAAGACACACTCTTCTCGACTGGTGGGCGCTTCTTGAACCTTAGGCATCAGGCGTCGGCAGATCAGGTCTGCAAGGCTGCGACTTGGTCCAGTCTGCACACATTCTTAAAGCACTACAATATTCACACTCAGACTCCTGCACATATGCCCCTTGGCAGATTTATTCTGCAAGCGGTGGTGGCTCTTCTATAATCAATTAGTACGTGGGGTTCGATCTGTTATGTTGTTCCCCACCCAGGGACTGCTTTGGGATGTCCCATGGTCTGTATCCCCCAATGAGGCGAAGGAGAAATAGGGATTTTTGTGTACTCACCGTAAAATAGTGATTTTTGTGTACTCACTGTAAAATCATTTTCTCCGAGCCAATCATTGGGGGACACAGATCATGGGTGTTATGCTGCTACCACTAGGAGGCTGACACTAAGTTGAGACAAAGCGTTAGCTGCTCCCCTGCAGTATACACCCTCATGCTGGCTCCAAGTGAACCAGTTCAGTGCAAAAGCAGTAGGAGATCATTCATATCATATCAGAATAGAACACATCAAACGAAAGAAAAGAAGAACAAACTGAAAGGCTAACTGGGTGGGTGCTGTGTCCCCCAATGATTGGCTCGGAGAAAAGGATTTTATGGTGAGTACACAAAAATCCCTATTTCTCCTTCACCTCATTGGGGGACATAGGACAATGGGACGTCCTAAAGCAGTCCCTGGGTGGGAAACTGACAGGACAAACCAAAAACTATCGTACCTGCTGCCTAGAGATGCGTTATTGCTGTCTTCAAGATTATTCTTCCAAGGCTCGCAACTGCTGAGGCCTGGGAGTGAATGTTGTAGTGCTTTGAGAAGGTGTGCAGGCTGGACTAAGTTGCAGTCTTGCAAACCAGCTCCGCCGACACATTGTGTCGAATGGACCAGGAGGCCCCAACCGCATGAATGGAGTGTGCCTTAATCCCTGCTGGGGTAGACTTGTTTCTGACACGGTAGGCCTCTTGGATAGCCAAGCGGATCCACCTGGCTATTGTGGACTTAGAGGCGGCAAGTCCCTTCCTGTGACCCTGAGGAAGGATGAATAAGGCGTCCGTCTCACGGAAGGGTGCCGTTCTTGAGACGTACCTTCTTAGAGCTCTGACCAGGTCCAGGGTGTGAAGAGCCCTCTCAAAATGGTGTTTTGGAGCCGGGCAAAACGAGGGCAGGACAATGTCCTTGTTAAGGTGGACAGAAGAGACCACCTTGGGAAAGAAGGATGGAGACGGTCTGAGAACTACCTTGTCCTGGTGGAAAATTAGGAAAGGGGCTCGACAGAACAGGGCGGCCAACTCCGATACCCGCCTGATTGACGATACCGCGTCAAGAAACACGACTTTCCAAGAAAGGTAGGTGAGCGAAACGTCCTGCAGCAGTTCGAAGGGAGGCCCCTGTAGAACCTCCAAGACCAGGTTAAGGTCCCAGGGATGCGAAGGCATTTTGTAGGGAGGTACCAAATGCGCGACCCCCTGAATGAAGGTCTTCACCTGTGGTTTGGAAGAGATCCTGCGCTGGAACAAGACCAATAATGCAGAGATCTGACCTTTGAGGGAGCTAAGCACTAGGCCTGAGTCCAGACCAGTCTGAAGAAACTCTAGAATGATCAGGATGGAGAAGACGAGAGGAGAGCGACCACGGACCCTGCAACAAGTGAAAAAAGATTTCCAGGTACGGTGATAGATGCGTACAGAAGAAGGTTTCCAAGCGTTAATCATGGTGGAGACTACTTGAGAGAACCCAGCTTGGGCTAGGACCCAGGATTCAACGGCCATGCCGTTAAACACAGGGCCCCTGAGTTCTGGTGGTAAATCGGGCCCTGAAAGAGCAAATCTGGTCGATCCGGTAGTCGCCAGGGAATGTCGGCGACGAGGTGCATCAACTCTGCGTACCACATCGGGCGCGGACAGTCCGGGGCGACTAGGATCTCTGGTGTTCTTTCCATCTTGATCTGCCTTGGGTGAGCGTGGACCGCACTGTCTATCACCTGAGCGCCTGCTTGAAATGCGGGGACAGGCGGCACAGCCGGTCGAGGGAGCACGGGTTCCTGTCCCAGGCTGATAGAAGCGCATGTTGTAGGGGCCGAAGGTGTAACTGGGTGAAAGGAATGGCTTCCATTGCTGCTACCATCTTGCCCAGGACCCCCATGCTGAAACGGATGGAGTGAGGGCATGAGTGTCAAAGTGCCCGGGCTCCTTTTTGAAGGGCCAGGACCTTGTATGGAGGCAGAATTACCGACCCTCGGGCAGAGAAGGCAGCACGTGTAGATATGCTGCCGGTGGTGAAAGATGGCCGACGAGACTGTGTGCGAGACGTGGCAAAAGTAGGGTGTTGCCAGGGACCCTTATTAGATAGCTGCTGCCGGTGAAGGAAAAATGGCCGCCGAGACTTGAGAGGGGAAGTTTCGTCGAAGGGGCGGAGCTTGCCGTGCAACATCAAGAAATGGATGGCGATGCGACGCGACGTCATGGAAAGGGGAGGGAGAGGGCAAAGCTTATTTGTAGTAGGCCCAAGCCGGGGCCTAGATTTTAATGCCAACCGGGATGCGCTCAGGTGGAGAGGGGGGGGCCCGTGAGTGATAGCGTTACACGCAGTGTTGCCGGAGCCCTTCGCCGATGTCGCTGCACCATGTCCCGGGACCACACTTACCGGAGGTGTGCGTCCTGGTCATGGAGACCGCCGCAGCGCAGGACCCGGACTGCTGCTGTAGAGGTGAGCTGCATGATGGGCGGTGTAAGGCACCCTCAATCCACCATCCCTTTGACAGGGAAGTGGAGAGGGACCGTTTGCCTTCCTTCCATCGCCGCTGTTCAGTCAGTGGCAATGCAGAGGGGGCAGCGCAGACACCATATGAACCTCTGTACATCCAAGGGGTTAAGTCCCCCAGGATGGAATAGGGCTGTTGTTTCGGCTATCTTACCCTGGATGCAGAGGGGGGTACATGGAGGCGACACTCTATGCTCCCTTCTGTTAAAAGTGTGGGGAGAACGGTACCTTGAAGGGACCCATCGCCCCTAAAGCATCTCAGGCATGGAGGAACAAACGTTGCAGGGGGATACGTGGAGGCGACACTCCACGTTCTCGCCTGTTGTAGGTTTGGGGAGAGCGGAACCCTTAAGGGATCTGTCGCCACCTGCAATTCCTGAAGATAAAAGAAAAACTAAAAGTTAAAATAGAAAAAAAAATCTAATATATACTTACCTTGTAATGTCTTCACATCCTTTTCTGTCCAGATGTGTCCGGATCCCAGAATTCCAAGCGGCGGAAGTTCACCGACCGCCATATTGGGACACCCAAGTCATGGGTGTCTCAATATGGAAACTGCTGGTGGTACCAGCCTCTTGCGCGGTACCACCAGCAGAACACACACACACTGTATACCCCGTACGCAACACACACACTGTATACGCCATACAAACACACACTATATACGCCGTACGCACCACACACACACACTGTATATGCCGTACCACCACACATACATTGTATACGCAATATGCACCACACACACCCTGTATATGCAGTACGCACCACACACACACACACTGTATACGCCGTACGCAGCTTTTTGCGCGGTACCCACCAGCGGAACACCATCGCACCACACACACACACACTGTATA
>VIAB01000489.1:201419-220546 GCA_009801035.1 Oophaga pumilio
GTGGTTTAAGTACCCTTAACTACATCCGTTAAAAGGCGTATCGGTGGTCGTTAAGGGGTTAAAAGATATTATTAATGGGTACAGGGTTGTGCAATAATAGGAATAAGAAAAAAAACAAACAAAACTCTCCTATTAGACGACCGCAGCTCGTTCGTACTCCAAACTGTGTTTTGGCCTCCTGGCTTCTTATTACAGAGAAGTACGTCATGTGAATGTGATTGCCTGCAGTGGTAACAGTTCATCTGAGGTAGGAGAAACAGACTGATAGGAGAAACAGAGTGTGGAAGAGCCAGTGGAAGTCCAGTAGGTGAGTATAGCTTTGTCTTATTATTTTGCACACCCTTGGCTCATTATTAATCTGTTTTAACTCCTTCACGTAGCCAGACATAATGGTCGGATAGGGGTTCCAGACCTTTGACATATGGGTACATCATGGCAATTGTGTGCGGCACAGGAGCTGTGCAAGCGCGATCACCGCCGAGAGCGTGGCTTACATAACAGCCAAGACCCGGCTGTTTAACCCTCTAAATGCTGTGATCGGTCACAGAATTTGGGAGGCTAGGAAAGGGAGGGGGCGCCAGTCCGATTAGTGCTCAAGCAACGTCATTGCGAGGTCCCAATGGTTGCCATGGCAACCCAAAGTCGTCATCATGACCTTCGGGTCAGCCAGCTACAGCAACCCTGTTAGTTTATGCAACAGCGGCCAGATGGAGTCCAAACTAACTCTGCTGCCTCATTAAAGTGATTTGATCTGTTGGAGGTTTCATCTGAATCATATCATTCAGAGATTTAGATGGAAACCCCGATGTAAATGCTCAGCGTAGAGCGCCGGATAAATGTGATCATAAATGTTATGCAAAATGTTCCCAATAAAAGTTTCTACTCAATCAAAAAAAACGCCCCACACTCTGGTCTGTCATCTATCAATGGAAATATAGGGGGCTTCCACGTTACTGATAGCACAAAGACTCTGGAGAAGCGCCATGGCTCCTCACTCCCCAAATAAATTTAATCAAATTCTGTGCTCCCAAATCCAAATGCCTCCCCCTCCCTTCTGAGCCCGAGAGTGCCTAAACCACATTTAGCGCCCACATGTTTGGCATTTCTGTAGTGATGAGAGCCCGCCTAATTACGAGTGCAGGTCTCCAGAAGCACGAACTTATTGGCATTACAACGTACTGGGCATTAACAATCACAGTTTGCAATTTTCACTCAGCAACATCCACTGCTGCTTGTTTCTGGAAAATACCCAAGGAGTCAAAATTATCACAACACCTGTAGATAAATTCCCAGAGCGGTGTAATTTCCAAAATGGGGTCATTTGAGGTCAGACTCTGTATATACAGTCATGGCCAAAAGTTTTGAGAATGACACAAATATTAATTTTTACAAAGTCTACTGCTTCACTTTTTCTAATGGCAATTTGCATATACTCCAGAATGTTATAAAGAGTGATCAGCTTAACAGCAATTACTTGCAAAGTCAATATTTGGCTAGAAAATGAACTTTATCCCCCAAAACACATTTCAACATCATTGCAGCCCTGCCTTAAAAGGACCAGCTAACCTCTTTTCAGTGATTGCTCCATTAACACAGGTGTGGGTGTTGATGAGGACATGGCTTGAGATCAATCTGTCATGATTAAGTAAGAATGACACCACTGGACACTTTAAAAGGAGGCTGGTGCTTGGCATCATTGTTTCTCTTCTGTTAACCATGGTTATCTCTTAAGAAACACGTGCAGTCATCATTGCAATGCACAAAAATGGCCTAACAGGGAAGAGTATCGCAGCTAGAAAGATTGCACCTCAGTCAACAATCTATCGCATCATCAAGAACTTCAAGGAGAGAGGTTCCATTGTTGCCAAAAAGGCTTCAGGGCACCCAAGAAAGACCAGCAAGCGCCAGGACCGTCTCTTAAAAGTGTTTCAGCTGCGGGATCAGGCTACCAGCAGTGCAGAGCTTGCTCAGGAATGGCAGCAGGCAGGTGTGAGTGCATCTGCACGCACTGTGAGGCGGAGACTCTTGGAGCAAGGCCTGGTCTCAAGGAGGGCAGCAAAGAAGCCTCTTCTCTCCAGAAAAAACATCATGGACAGACTGATATTCTGCAAAAGGTACAGGCAGTGGACTGCTGAGGACTGAGGTAAAGTTATTTTCTCTGATACATACCCTTTTCGATTGTTTGGGACATCAGGAAAACGCCTCATTCGGAGAAGACAAGGTGAGCGCTACCATCAGTCTTGTCTCATGCCAACTGTTAAGCATCCTGAAACCATTCATGTGTGGGGTTGCTTCTCAGCCAAGGGAATCGGCTCTCTCACAGTCTTGCCTAAAAACACAGCCATGAATAAAGAATGGTACCAGAATGTCCTCCAAGAGCAACTTCTCCCAACCCTCCAAGAGCAGTTTGGCGATCAACAATGCCTTTTCCAGCATGATGGAGCACCTTGCCATAAAGCAAAGGTGATAACTAAATGGCTCAGGGAACAAAACATAGAGATTTTGGGTCCATGGCCTGGAAACTTCCCAGATCTTAATCCTATTGAGAACTTGTGGTCAATCATCAAGAGACGGGTGGACAAACAAAAACCTAAAAATTCTGACAAAATTAAAGCATTGATTGTGCAAGAATGGACTGCTATCAGTCAGGATTTGGTCCAGAAGTTGATTGAGAGCATGCCAGGGAGAATTGCATAGGTCCTGAAGAAGAAGGGTCAACACTGCAAATATTGACTTGCTGCATTAACTCATTCTAACTGTCAATATAAGCTTTTGTTACTCATATGTTTGCAATTATATTTCTGTCTGTGATAAAAACATCTGTCAAACACACACATAAAAACCAGAGGGCAGCAGATCATGTGAAAATATAATATTTGTGTCATTCTCAAAACTTTTGGCCATGACTGTAGAGGCTGCAAATTAGTTTACATTAATTTGTTCTCCGAAAGTCAAATAGAGCTCTGACCCTCCTGAGACTCGCTGTGTGGCTAAGCAGTATTGTACAGCCACATATGCGGTATTGCCATGTTCAGCAGAAATTATGTGACAAAATTTGGTGCCATTTTTACCCATTTGCCCGTGTGAAAATGTAAAATCTGGGGCTAAAACAAAATTATTGTGGCAAAAATTTAATTTTCTTCACTGCCCCATGGTATAAAATTCTGTGACACACCTGTGGTGTCAATATCATCACTGCACCTTTAGATTAATTCATTGAGAGGTCTGATTTGTAAAATGGGGTCACTTACGGAGGTGTCCTGCCATCTCAGGGGCTGTGCCAATGTAACATGGCACCCGTAAACTATTCCAGCAAAATCTGAACTCCAATATGGCGCTCCTTCCCTTCTGAGATTTGTGCTGTGCCTCAAAATAGGGATTTTTGTGTACTCACCGTAAAATCCTTTTCTCCGAGCCAATAATTCGGAGACACAGACTATGGGTTATGCTATGGTTATGCTGCTGCCACCAGGAGGCTGACACTAAGTAACACAAAGAAAGTTAGCTCCTCCTCTGCAGTATACACCCTCATGCTGGCTCCCAGAGAACCAGTTCAGTGCAAAAGCAGTAGAAGATCATTAACAACATAAAAGAATATAACATGCCAAATTACAGAACAAGCACAAAGCCATTAACAGGGTGGGTGCTGTGTCCTCCAATGATTGGCTCAGAGAAAAGGATTTTACGGTGAGTACACAAAAATCCCTAATTCTCCTTCGCCTCATTGGGGGGACACAGACCATGGGATGTCCCAAAGCAGTCCCTGGGTGGGGAATCACATAAAAGATCGAACCCCATGTACCAACTGACTAAAGTTGCGCTACCGCCGCTTGCAGAATACGTCTGTGAAGGGCCACATATGCAGAAGCCTGAGAGTGTAGGCTGTACCAAGTCGCAGTCTTACAGACTTAAGTGCCTTAATCCCCGCTGGAATAGGCGTGCCTTTGATGCGGTAGGACTTCTGAATAGCCAAGCAAATCCATTGGCTATTGTGGCCGTGAAGCGGCTAAACAATGCTTGAGACCCTCAGGAAGAACGAATAGGGCGTCCGACCTATGGAAGGCACCGTCTTTGAGACGTACTTTCTGAGAGCCTTCACTACATCCAGGGTGTGAAGAGCTCATCCTGTCCGATGTACTGGTGCTGGACAAAAAGAGAGAAGGACAAAAGACCTTGTTAAGGTGGAAAGACGAAAACACCTTGAACAAAAAGGAACGGAGACGGTTCGTTGAGCTCCTTGTCCTGGTGGAAAATCAGGAAAGGAACTCGTCAGGACAGAGTGGCCAGCTCCGAGACTAGCCTTATAGACGACACTGCGACGTCACCGCGACAAGAAAGACGACTTTCCAAGACAAAACTGGCAACGAAACATCCTGCAATGGTTCGAAAAGGCACCTGCTGAAGAGCACCCAGGACCGAAATAAGGTCCTCAGGCCTCTGACGGCATTCTATATGGGGGTACCACATGGGAGACCCCCTGAAGGAAAGTCCTCACTCGCAGATTGGCTGCAATCCTGCGCTGGAATAAAACGGATAAGGCCGAGATCTGGCCTTTGAGAGAGCTGAGCGCCAAGCCTGATTCCAGGGCAGTCTGGAAAAAATTGCCAAAATGGAGGGAGTAGAGAAGACACAAGAACGTCCGTAGTCCATGTACCATGCAAAAATGGCTATCAGGTGCGGTGATAGATACTAGCTGATGCAGTCTTCCAAACACAATCATGGTGGGAAACCCTTGATGAGAGAACCCAGCTTGAGATAGCGCCTAGGCTTCAACGGCCAAGCCGTTAAACACAGGGCCCCTGAGATTGCATGACAAATCGAATGATGGCAGAGCAGAACTGGACGATCTGGCAGTTGCAATGGACATTGGCGACGATCTGCACCAACTCTGCACCATGCCCAGAGTGGCCAAACTGGGGCGACTAGAATAACTGAAGTTCCTTCCGTCTTGATCTTCCTGATGACCGTCAGAAGTAAAGAAAGCGAGGGAAAAAACGTACGGAAGACGAAACTGATGCCACGGAGAGAACCGTGCATCTACCTCGATGGTCTTGGGATCCCGAGACCGAGATCTGAAGTGGAATATCTTGGTGTTCAATCTTGAAGCCATCTGAACCACGTTCGGAGTCCTTAAACGAATATAGATCTGTCGAAAGACCTCCAGATGAAGTTCCCACTGTCCCAAGGCAAGACTTTGACGGTTAGGAAAAAATTGGGGCCCAATTTTTCACGCCTGGGATATGCGATGCTGAGAATACTGAAAGGTTCCTCTCTGCCCAACAAAGAAAATGGGCTATCTTGCGCATGGCCGCCCTGCTGCCGGTATCCTTTTGATGATTGATATATGCCACGGCCGTGGCTGTGTCTGATTGAAATCGGATGGGGTGACCGGCCAGGAGATAATGGAACTGCTGCAGAGGTAGCCGGCTCATCGGGGGGCTTGACACCCGAGTTGACCAGTTGAGCAGTATGGCGACGATGGACTGCTCCCAAGCTAAGGAGACTGGCGTCGGTAGTCACCACTAAACATTGAACCGGGAGAAAGGATTTCCCCTGGATAAGAGGAGGCTTCAATGTCCTCATGTGAGAGGCTGCCTGACCCGCAGGGGCAAGGGCACCGGTGGTCGAGAGAGAATGGGTTCCTGTCCCAAGCCGTCAGAAGAGCATGCTGCAGGGGACGGAGATGCAGTTGAGTGAAGGAAACCGCTTCCATTGCTTCCACCATTCTTCCCAGTACCGTCCTGGCAAACCGGATGGAATGACAGGATGAGTGACTAAGTGCGCAGCCTCTTTGATGAAGGACTAGGACGTAGACTCGAGGGAGCATCACCCCGTCGGAAGGTGTCCAGGGTCATTTCTAGAAAGGACATCCACTGGGCTGGAACCTGGGAAGACTAAGTTTACGATTTTTCAGGCAGCCCAGACAAGAAAGAATATTGCCTGTGATACAAACGCATTCCGCGTAGTCCTGGAAGGACAGACCCTAGCTTAGAAGGTTGTCCAAGTAGGAAGGGTAAACTCGTGAACTGAAAATACTGTTCACTAATGGCGAAGTGCAGGAATTTCTAGCAAGGAGGAAAAAAAAAAATCGGAATATGGAGGCAAGTATCTCGAATGTCGATGGATGCTAAAAACTCCCCCTTTTTTTTTTTTAACCGAAGTAATGACCAAACAGAAAAACACCATCCAGAAAAGATGGACCCTTGTTTTAGAGGTTTGAGATCCAGTATGGTTCTAACAGTTCTTTTAGGACCACAAACGTGTTCGAGTAGAACCGCTCGAACCTTTAGTTTTCTAGGACCGTAACAATAATTCCGTTTTGAAGTGGTGAATGTATGTCTTGGGGAAAAAAACCTTTGCTGTCGCCGCTGATTTTTTGAGGGCGGGAAGGAAAGAACTCTTTTGTATCCGGAAGACAGCAGGTCTCTAACCCATTCTCTGTGAACGGCGGAGAAAACCCCAGTCCTGAGGTAACAGAAGTAGGTGGCCGCCTACCCTGCTGGTGTCGACCAGATAACGCCAGGAGACACTGAGCGGGAAATCTCTGGGACCTAGATCCCTTAGATCCAGACTGATTGGATCGAAACTTCCACTGCTAGCTGGGCCTACAGGAGACCTGGAATCCTTTGACCCAAAGTGGGGAACGCCTTGATCCAGAATGATAGTAGACCAGCATGTATCGGTGCTCAAGGACCAAAAACGGATTTTTCCAAAAAAAGAACGCTGGGGAAGAAAATTGCTCCTTCTTCCTATAGCATCCAAGATAAGCTGATTCAGCTTTCTTCCAAATAAACGGCCATTCTGGTAAGGAAGAGATATCAGAGTTTTTGGACGCAGAGTCCGTTTTCCACTCTCTAAGCCATAATGCCCTTTGATGGCATATGCTGCTGATAGCGCAGCTAGCCGCATCCAAAGAGGGGTGCAGGAGACCATTGCTTTAGCGACCCACGACGCAGCAAATGATGGATAGAGTGCTGAACACGAGGTCTCTGCCAGGTGAGATATTGACGGGTGTACAGCAGGAAATTCAGACAAATCTTTCCACAGATCAGCTGAAAAAAAAGGCGTGCCTCACCTCAAGAGGCTTCTGACGTGTGAGGCGTTTATCCAATCGTTCCCTGTGCCGGTTAACTATAACCCGGACCTCTGGGTGGATGGCAAATGTTGTATGAGGGCGTCTAGTCCTCTTGAAGGACACTGCGTGATCCAGGACAGAACCAGGATTCTCGTCAACCTTCAGAGCCTGGTTGACAGTCTCAAAAATTGAATCCACCGTCTCCTGGAACTCTGCAATTCCAGATCCGAAAACACATACGATTCATACTCAGAGTCTTGTTTGCTGCAAAGCTCTGGTGAGGGAGAGCAAGAAAACATAGCTCACGGACACCAAGGCACGTGATGGCTCAGGGAACGTACTACGGATCCATTTCCTAGACGCCCGTACGTTTCTAGAATACTTGCGGCCCCTGCTAGCCGATGACTCCCGTGTAGGAGAGGATCCATTTATATCAGTCCTGCTAATGCTCCGATCCACAGAGGAATCACGGAGGGCTTCAATCTCTTTGGCCAGAGAAGCCATGGATTGCTTCAGTGACGAAGCCCACTCAAGGGAACTAAGTACACTGGGATTGGTGGCGACGAAGGGCTCCTGAGCGCATTTGGGGTCACTGGCATTGCAAAGTAAAGAAGACTGTAATAGTCTTATTAGACCCTTTGGGAGCTTGCAACGGGACATGGTGTAATGGTGCCTTTAAGACCGGGGAATACTACAGGGGGATACTGCAGGAGCAGAGCCTCCTTACCCAGGTCCTTATGTTCCTGGAGTCCGCATTGCAGTAGCGCTAAATTTTGCGCTAAGTGCCGCCGGGGTCAATGCAGTAGCCGCTTCCGGATGTCCAGGGTCAAGGCTCTTATCCAGGTCCCCGCAGATTCGTTGTGCCCCTTTTAAAAATGCCACCAGTATTGCCTGGTGTCGCGTCATGTCAAAGCCGTCGCCCTTATGTAAGCCGGCTGGGTGGACCAAGATGGCCACCGAGAGTGCAGAGGCGGCGAAGTCTCGCAGTGAGCGAGAGGCGCCAACTCGGGGGGGCAGGGCCACAGCCGCGATGTCATCCAGTGGGCAGAGCCTCGTGGATTGTTCCATGAATAGGCCCAAGTCGGGGCCTAAATTTCTGCAACCGACGGGGGCGTTAGCCGGGGGAGTGGGCCGGGAAATTGCGTGCGCTCTCGTCCCAGGCGAGAAGTGCCAAAAAGTGGGCGGAGCCACCATAGTGCGCCATAGTGTGGGTGCTGTTTTCGGGTTGCGGCCTACACAGTGGACAAAGCCGGGGACTAAATTTTTCAGCGCCGGCCGGCGCCGATGCAGTAGGGTTCCAGATGTGCGCCCTCACTGCCAGAAGGAGCCCCCTATGCCAGTGCTGTTCAGAGCCCTCCAGCCCCTGCACTTACCCGGAGAAGCTGCCGGGTGGCAGGTAACCTAGCTTTATGTGGCAGGTACTGAAGTCCTCCTGCTGCCGCTGCTGGTTTTTGGACGGTGCAGGTATAAAGGGATCACCCTCAATCCACCATCCCTTTAATAAGGGGGTGGAGAGGGACCGTCCGCCTCCTTGTACTATCCGCTTTAACAGTGGTGGTGCAGTGGGGGCTGCACAGATGCCAAAAAGGGGTCTCTGTACATCCAAGGGGTTAAATCCCCTAGGATGGGACAGGGCTGGTTGCCGGCATTAGGCCTGGCTGCGGAAGGCGACACTCCATGTGCTCGTCCATTAAGGATGTGGGGAAATCGGTGCCCTTTAAGAGACCAGTCGCCCCAAAGAAGCAGCCCAGGCATGGCATCCCACGTCACAGGAAAGGATACGGGGAGGCGACACTCCCCGTGCTCGCCTGTTGATGGTTCGGGGAGATCGGAGCCTTGAAAGCATCCGTTGCCCTATTCGTCTGATGGAAAAAATAAAAATGTAAAAGGTTAAAATAAGAAGACCAGACCCGTGTGCCTCCTACGGACATTAAGCAAGAACTGGTTCTCTGGGAGCCAGTATGAGGGTGTATACTGCAGATGAGGAGCTAACTTTCTTTGTGTTACTTAGTGTCAGCCTCCTGGTGGCAGCAGCATAACACCCATGGTCTGTGTCCCCCAATGAGGTGAAGGAGAAATTATTTTTTAATCACATATTGTCAACTGGCGTACAAGAAATTGCGTAACAAATACGGTCTATTTTCTCCTGTTATCCCTTTTGAAAATTAAAAACTTGGGGCTAAAGCAACATTGCCTAATGTCAGCCTCCTAGTGGCAGCAGCATACATCCATGGTTTCCTGTGTCCCCTAATAAAGCGAAAGAGAAATGGTAATTTCCAGTGACTCAGCTCAATGTTATACAGATCTGTGAATAGCTTAAGGGCTAACAATGCTCACTACACCCCTAGATTAATTCGTCAAGAAGTGTAATTCTCAAAATGGAGTCACTTGTGGGGATTTCTGATGTTTTGGCATGTCAGGCGCTTTTCAAATGTGAAATCCAAAATCTATTCCAGACAAAATGGCGCTCCAGAATTCAGGTGGTGCACCTTCCCTTACAAACCCTGCCGTGCACCCAAACAGTAGTTTTCCACCACATATGGAGTATTGGTGTACTCAGGAGAAATCGCACAACAGATTATATGCCACTTTCTCCTTTTAAACTTGTGGAAATGAAAAATTTCTGTAGGAAAAAAATTTGATTTTTTTCTCACAGCTCAACGTTATAAAAATCTGTGAAGCACCTGTGAGTTCAATGTGCTCACACCTGTATATAAATTCCTTGAGGGGTGTAGTTTCCAAAATGGGTTCACTTGTGGGGGGTTTCCACTGTTTACCAGCATCAGGGACTATGCAAATGAAACATGGCATCCGCTATATATTCCATCCAATTATGTGCTCCAAAAGTTGAAAGCCGCTCGTTCACTACCGAGCCCTGCCGTGCACACAAACAGTAATTTTTCAACACATATTGGCTATCGGCGTACTCAGGAGAAACTGTACAACAAATTGTATGATCCATTTCCTCCTGTTACCCTTTTGAAAATGCTAAATTTGGGGCTAAGGAAATATTTTTATGGGGAAAAGTAAAATTTTCATTTTCTCCTTCCACATTTTAATTTAACGAATGCCCCTAAAGGGTTAATAAACGTCTTGAATGTGGTTTTGAGCACTTTGAGGGGTATAGTTGTTAAAATGGTGTCACTTTTGGGTATTTTCTGTCAAATAGGCCCCTCAAAGTCACTTCAAATGGGATGTGGTCCCTAAAAAAAATGGGTTTTGTAAATTTAGTTGGAAAAATGAGAAATTGCAGAAAAATCTTTTAACTTCCTAACCAAAAAAAAATTATGCTTCAAAAATTATGGTGATGTAGACAGGTGGGAAATGTTATTTATTAACTATAATGTGTGATATAACCATCTGGTTTAAGGGGAAAAAATTAAAAGTTTGAAAATTGCAAAATGTTAAATTTTTTTTCATAAAATTTTCAATATTTTCATAAACACAAATCACAGCAACTAAAATCTTCCACTAACATAAAGTACAATATGTCAAGTTGAAGTGTTCCAGAGTTATTACCACAAAGTGACACTGGTCAGAATTGAAAAAATTGGCCTGGTCATGAAGGTGAAAACAGTCTTGGGTGTGAAAGGGTTAAACTACTGGATAACCCCTTTAATGACTTCCATTTTTCTCATTTTACAACGGAACAGAAAATCAGAACCAGGAAAATGAGTGGGAACCTAGTCTTATGTTGCCATTACAAAGAGAGAAATCACCTCACCTTCCCGTAGTAACTCAGATAGTTCAGCCTGGTGGTCAACATTCCCTTCTTTGGTTTCCTGGTCAGCAACGGTCTCTTCATCTTCCCCTGGTTACAGAAATAAACGAGAAAAAAAGGCTTTTAGTCCTTACATATTAAACTCTTTCCAATTACCATCAATTAGGTGTCACAGAACCATGGATTATAGCTACTGCAGTGGTTTGCTCCGTCCATCAGCTACATCCCTCCTGAAGGAAGAGGGCTTATCATTTTGTAGCAAGCAGTAGGAAAAGCAGAAAAACATTAGCAAATAAATACAATAATATAAACATAGCAGAACCCGAGAACGGAGACACTTACTGTATATAGAATGGTCATAATTGTAGTTAAAAAAATAACAATGAGTGGGTGCCCCATTAGATGGTAATAGGGAGGACTCTGTCTGTGACACTCGTTTCAGGGGCTGGTCTCTCCTCTGATCCTGCGGTGTCTTCCCAGTGCACAGTCTCCCCCAGTACCCTGTAATGAGTGCAGCGTTCGATCTGTTGTCTGCTTAGCTGAATTGTAATAAGCCGGGAGCAGAGCAGTGTCACTATATCCAGCACGCAGGAGGACTAGAGCCGCCCCCGTAGGTGACGTCACTGGTCTCTGATGGGCATAGTGACACCTCTCTGCTGCCGGCTTATTACTATTCATCTAAGCAGACAGCAGGGAGACTGCGCACGGGGGAGACACTGCAGAAGGGAGACACTCTGGGACAGAGCAGGGACCAGCCCTGAAACGAGGGTCACTGATGACCCTTGGTTTGAATGCTGCAAACGAAGCAAGTGGAGTGTCAGTATGTCCCAGCCCTCCCCGATGACACTTAAGTTCAGGGCGGAAAAGGGAGTGACAGCAGTTTCAGCCAGCAGATGACCATTCGTTTTCGTTTGAGTATCCCATCATGCACTGGGGATTCTCAAACAAATCGTCATAGGAAGTGGGTAAAGCAAACAGAACTCTAAGTTGCAGTATAGAGTGAATGGTAGAGAATTTTACCATGAATTAAATTACAAAAGTTATTAGTTTTTCAAGATGTATTAATTGAAATTTACTTTTGGGATTAGGGCTAACCCTTTAACACCTTTCCGACATCAGGCATAATAGTACGCTGATGTCGGACTCCCTCCCTTTGATGTGGGCTCTAGCGGTGATCCCACATCTTTCTGGCACATGTCAGCTGTTTTGAACAGCTGAGATGTGCCCTGAACAGCTGAGGGTGGAATCGCTATCCACCCGTGGCTATTAACCCGTTAAATGCCGCTGTCAAACTCTGACAGCGGCATTTAACATGCACTTCCAACAATCACGCCAGAAATCCGCCCACTGGTGACCCCCGTCACGTGATCGTGGGTCTTTGATGGGTTGGCATGACAACCAGAGATCTCCAGCAGACCTCTATGGTTGTCGCTGCCGGATTGCTATGAGCACCGCCAGGTGGTCGGCGCTCATAGCAAGTCAGCAATTCTGCTACATACAGGCGATCTGATCATCGCCTGCGTGTAGCAGAGCCGATCGCACAAGTGCAGCTTCTAGTCTCCCATGGAGACTATTGAAGCATGCAAAAAGTAAACAAAAATGTTTTACAAAATATTAAAAAACAGGATTTTGGTTGCTTACCGTAAAATCTGTTTCTCGGAGCGCTCATTGGGGGACACAGTAACCATGGGTGTATGCTGCTGCCACTAGGAGGCGCTGACACTATGCATATGCAAAAAAAGGTTGGCTCCTCCTCTGCAGTATACACCCTACCGACTGGCACCAAGCTAAACAGTTAGGGAGAAAGCAGTAGGAGAAAAACATGACAGAACCAAACAACCAAATAGACAACTCAATCATAACGATAAAATTTAGAAGAAAGGACACGAGTTGTAAACATATGGGAGGGTGCTGTGTCCCCCAATGAGCGCTCCGAGAAACAGATTTTACGGTAAGCAACCAAAATCCTGTTTTCTCGATCGCTTCATTGGGGGACACAGGAACCATGGGACGTCCCAAAGCAGTCCCTGGGGTGGGAGAAATTGGCAAGAAACTCCCTTCAGGACGGCAAAGTCCCCAATGCCGCCTGCAAGATCCTTCTGCATAGGCTGGCGTCCGCCGAAGCGTAGGTGTGGGCCCTGTAAAATTTGGCAAACGTGTGGATGGAAGACCAGGTTGCCGCTTTGCAAAGTTGTAGGGCGGATGCCACATGGTGAACCGCCCAGGAGGAGCCTACTGCCCGGGTGAAGTGAGCCTTTATCCCAGAGGGGAGCACTCTGTTCTTAACCCGGTAAGCCTCCAATATTGCAGTCCTAATCCAACGCGCAATCGTAGCCTTGGCCTCTCCGCCCCCCGACTGAAATTACGAACAGAAGATCCGACTTCCTGAAGGAAGCGGTCCTCTCCAGGTAGATCCTTCATGCCCGGACCAGGTCCAGCCTTTTCTACGAGCGCTCCAGAGAATGAGTCGGAGCCGGACAGAAGGAGGGCAGGACAATATCTTCATTCAAGTGAAAAGTGGATACCACCTTGGGAAGAAAGGAAGGCGGAGGCCGCAACACAACCATATCCTGGTGAAGAACCAGGAAAGGGGGGCGACAGGACAGAGATGCTAATTCTGAAACCCGTCTGATAGAAGTGATCGCCACTAGAAAAGCCACTTTACAGGACAAAACGGAGAGGGGGACCTCTGTGAGAGGTTCAAAGGGAGCACCCCTCATGACCTCCAGAACAAGATTGAGGTCCCAGGGGTGCACAGGATTCCGATACGGGGGAGTCGTATGCGCCACTCCCTGAAGGAAAGTCTTGACTTGAGGACGAGACGCCAAGGACTTCTGAAAAAGGATAGAAAAGGCTGACACCTGCCCTTTTAGAGTAGCGAGAGAGAGACCAGAGTCCAGTCCCGCTTGGAGGAAAGCCAAGACGGCTGGGAGCAACAACTTCATTGGCGGGATGACATTGGACTCACACCAGCGAAAATAGGCCTTCCAGGTTCGATAGTAGACCCTAGAGGACGAAGGTTTTCTGGCCTGGATCATGGTGCGAATCACCCGATCGGAGAGACCGGATGCTCTCAATATCACGGTCTCAACAGCCACGCCGTCAAATTGAGCGACCGAGAACTCGGGTGGCAGATCGGACCCTGTGACAGAAAATCTGGCCTGTCTGGGAGTCGCCAGGGAGCGTCCGTAAGAAGATTGACGATGTCTGCGAACCAAGACCTCCTGGGCCAATCTGGGGCGATCAGAATGACTGGCACCCCTTCCGCCTTGATCTTCTTTAGCAGTCTGTGAAGAATGGGAAGGGGTGGGAATAGGTAGGGAAGACCGAACTGCGACCAGGGAATGGCCAGAGCATCGGTGTCCAACGCGAGAGAGTCGCGGGACCTGGAGACGAACCGTGGGACCTTCCTGTTCAGCCGGGATGCCATGAGGTCCACATCCGGAGTCCCCCATCGAAGACAGATCTGATGGAAAACGTCCGGATGCAGGGACCATTCTCCTGCCGCGAGACCCTCGCGGCTGAGGAAGTCGGCGGCCCAGTTGTCCACGCCAGTGATATTCACAGCTGATATTGCCGGAACCGTCGCCTCCGCCCAAAAGAAGATCCTGGATACCTCGGCCATTGCCAGGGAACTTTCGGTCCCTCCTTGGTGATTGACGTACGCCACGGCCGTGGCATTGTCCGTCTGGATTCTGACCGGCAGGCCCCTGAAAAGTGCTTGCCAGTGACGGAGGGAGAGAAAGATGGCCCTGATTTCGAGGATGTTGATCGGTAGGGAGGATTCCTGTGCCGACCAACGACCCTGAGCCGTTAGGTGTCGAAAAACTGCCCCCCAGCCCAGAAGGCTTGCATCCTCCGTCGTTACAATCTGCCAGTGAACTGGCAGGAAGGACCGGCCCTGGAGGATGAGGGGGGATGACAGCCACCAGTTGAGAGACTGCTTGACTCTGAGAGGGAGGCGAAGTGGACGATCCAACGACCGGACAGACCTGTCCCACTGAGACAGGATAGCACATTGAAGAGGTCTCAAGTGAAACTGCGCAAAGGGGATTGCCTCTGAGACTGCAACCATTCTGCCCAGCACCTTCATTGCTGACCGGAAGGACAGAAGCTGAGGGCCCTGCAGAGACCGCACTCCCTGCTGGAGGATTGCTCTTTTCTCCTTGGGGAAAAAAACCTTCGCCTGTCGGGTATAGAACAGCATGCCCTGGAATACCAGGCGCTGGGAAGGAACAAGGCAGGATTTCTTCCTGTTGACGATCCACCCGAACCGGGCCAGGGTGTCGAGAACGATGGACAGGCTTTCTTGGACCTGGGAGAGGGACGGGGCCTTGACGAGAATATCGTCGAGGTATGGGATGAGTACTAGGCCCCTGATTCTCAAGATGGCCATCAATGCCGCCATGATCTTGGTAAAGACCCTGGGAGCGGTCGCGAGGCCGAACGGCAGGGCGACAAACTGAAAATGGTATTGCTGAACGGCAAATCGCAAGAACCTCTTGATGAGCTGGGCAAATCGGAACGTGGAGGCAGGCTTCTTGGATGTTTATGGAGCACAGAAATTCCTGTGTCTCCATGGAAGAGATTACTGAACGAAGAGACTCCATCCTGAACTGATGCAGGCGAACCCTCCTGTTCAGCAACTTGAGATCTAGAATGGGACGAACCGCGCCGCCCTTCTTTGGCACAACAAACAGGTTTGAATAGAAACCTGTGAAGCGTTCACGCTATGGAACGGGGATGATAACCCCAGAACTGAGAAGTGAATCGATGGATGCAAAGAAACCCGGGACCAAGGCAGGGTCCCTTGGAGAGTGGGATTTGAAAAACCGATCTTGTGGATGGGAATTGTACTCCATTTTGTATCCTGAGGATACAACCTGCCTGACCCAAGCGCCTTCCACCAAGTCGAGCCAGACGTCCCTGAACAGCAGGAGACGACCGCCGAGCTTGGGAGGAACGCTGGGCCCCGGAACCGAGTCATGCCGAGGAAGATCTGCCAGGTCTTGGCCTGGCGGATCTACCGTGGGAGTTATGAGAACGCCAGGAAGGAGTGGGCCTGAAGGAAGGTTTCTTCTTGACCTGGCGATTCTGCGGCCTGCGCTGACCGGAAGAATCCTCCGACGTCGGGAAACGGCGAAAGGGCCAAAAGGAGCAGAACTGCCGCCTTTGGACTGGGTCTGCGAGGCTTGGATTGAGGGAGGAGGGAACTCATGCCTCCCATTGCCTCCTTAAGGATCTGATCCAACCTAGAGCCAAACAGACGGTCTCCCTGGAAGGTCTTTGTCGACTTCTTTGACAAAAGGTCTGCTTGCCAAGCTTTAAGCCAAATGTTCCTCCGGATGGCCACCGCATTGCTGGATGCCTGAGCAGCGCAGGACGCAGCATCCAGTGAGGCCGATATTAAATATTGCCCAGCATGGGAAATCTGGTCGGCAAGCTCAGCAAGCTCTCTCTGAGGGGCTCCAGCCATGATGCCCTTGCGGAGTTGTTTGGCCCATCTGGCTATGGCCTTTGAGACCCAAGTAAAGGCAAAAGACGGGCATAAAGCAGAAGTGGCCGCTTCAAAGGCTGATTTTGCCAGCGATTCTATAATCCTATCGTTGGCATCCTTAAGGGAAGCTGCACTGAAAGGAAGAGATCGTCCAGTTAGTGGCAAGATCCTGGGGGAAGGGATATAGGATGCCGAGGCCCTTCCCTCTTTGAAACCGCCTGGTCGGATTCTCCCTCTCCTTCTTGAGTATTTCCAAGAACTCAGTATGTGGGGCAAAGACCTTGGAAGGTGGTTTGGACCGTCTAAACGAAACCGCCTGAACTGCGGATTCCGTAGCGGTATCTTTGATGCCTAAGGTCTGATTGACTGCCACAATCAGGCTCTGCACCATATCCGTCATGCTGGAGGCCTGTTCTGAATCCAGGTCCGACTCATCTTCCAAAAGCGCGTCCGAAGACGCTTCGCCTGACTCCCAAGAGGAGGGCGCTAGAGAGGGTTCACGCCGTGAAGGGTCGTCTGATGAGGCGGAGCGGGAAGAGGACCTAGAACAGTGCTCTAGTCTAGATCTCTTACGGTCTGGGTTGGAAGGACCGGGCTGCGAGTCTTGTGACTCGCTGGCGACCGCTGGTGCTGAAAGGGGCAATCTGTCTAATGCGGATACTAGGGTCTGCGACACCCTGGTGAGGTCCGCCACAGATTGTGACAGAGAAGAAGCATACTCCGGGTCGGGAGGCTCAGAACCGCCTGGGGCTTCCTGGGTGGAAACCGTGGGGTCGCTGCAGGCCTGGCAGAGGGGAGATGACTGACCTGAAGGGAGTCTGCCATTACAAGAAGAGCACACAAAGTGTCTGACCAGGGTGGTAGAGGAAGAGGAAGGTGGAGGGCGAGCGGGCTCTCCCTTGTGCTTAGGCATGGTGAAACAATCCCACTAACTGATGCCAGAAGGTTGGGGGACAGAAAGGAGACAGAGGAGAGTGTCAGCTCTGCAGGGCAGAGCAACTCACGGTTTCCTAGGCTGCTCCTGAGGTGTGATGAGGCGGTAATCTGAGGCTCCACTAGCCGAAGATGGCGTCTGGCAGAGGAGAAAAAGCACGCGCTGCTCAGAAAAAAAAAAAAAAAACCTTGGTGACGAACGGGGGGGGAGCAAAACGCCGATATCTGGGGCCAATATGGCTGCTGCTCCAGCCCACAGCAACGCTGGGTGAGGTGGGCAGAGCTTAAGGCAGCGCTGAGAGGAAGGCCGGGCGGGAGAAAAGCCTGCCCGGAAGCTAGAGGGAAGGGGGGGCGGAGCAGGCAAAGAACTAGGCCCGAAATGAAGCCGGGGCCTCAATTAGAAAGTGCGGCCGCCAATGGAAGGGGGGGCGGCGCGGAGGTCACCCGATTGCTCCCAAAGGACCCCACAAAAGGAGCCGCAACCCAGGGGCCCCCATAACGGCGCGCAGCGGCACTACCGGGCACCTGGAGCTGCAATGTGGCCTCAAAAAGGAGAAGCTCGGGGCCCATACAAATTGCTCCCTCTGATCCCCTGGGTGAGCCCCAAAGGAAGGGAGGAAGGAACTCTCCCTGACCGCTACATTTCCCTCTACGAAGTTATGGTTTTTTTCGTTTTTTTTTAAGTCTTCTTTTCTTGTCTTCTTTCCTATCTGGGAAAAGCGAGACAGTACCTCTAACGTGGGTTGGACGTCCTGCATCCGTAGTAGGACGTCCGAGTCTCCTCCACCGAAAGGCTCTGGTGGGCGAGTAGGTGGGAGACGGAGGCAGGCCCGGTCTTCTTTCTCTTTTTCAGATCACCTGAACACACGACCGTGTCAGGGATCTCTTTTGGGGTCCTGCCGAGAGAACAGACATATGAGAATACGGGGTGGCAGTACACGCCGTACTCATAGTCTCTGTGTGGGAGTACAGTAGTGACTGTTCACACTGTATCCCTCCGGAAAAAAACCTGAAAAGGAACGACGCACATTAGGTAGATATGGGTCTCAATAGAGACCCGTGTCCACCTCCTACTGACACTAAGCTAAAACTGGTTAGCTTGGTGCCAGTCGGTGGGGTGTATACTGCAGAGGAGGAGCCAACCTTTTTTTGCAAATGCATAGTGTCAGCGCCTCCTAGTGGCAGCAGCATACACCCATGGTTCCTGTGTCTCCCAATGAAGCGATCGAGAAAAATATAAAAGGTTCAAATCACCTCCCTTTCGCCCCATTCAAAATAAAACAATAAAAAAAAAAAAATCAAACATACACATAATTAGTATCGCTGCGTTCTGAATCGCCCGATCTATCAATATAAAAAGAGAATTAACCTAATCGCTAAATGGCGTAACAAGAAAAAAATTCAAAATGCCAGAATTACGCTTTTTTTTTGGTCACAGCAACATTGCATTAAAATGCGATCAAAAGCAATAACGTATCTGCACCAATATGGTATCATTAAAAACGACATCACGCAAAAAATAAGCCCTCACCCAACCTGAGATAACGAAAAATGGAGACGCTACCGTTATCGGAAAATGGTGCAATTTTTTTTTTTTTTTTAACAAACTTTTTCATATTTTTTCACTACTTAAATAAAAAAGAACCTAGACATGTTTGGTGTCTATGAACTCATAATGACCTGGAGAATCATAATGGCAGGTCAGTTTTAACATTTAGTGAACATGGTAAAAAACAAACCCAAAAAACAACTGTGGGATTGCACTGCAATTTTACCGCACTTGGAATTTTTTTCCCGTTTTCGAGTATACGACATGGTAAAACCAATGGAGTTCTTCAAAAGTACAACTCGCCCTGTAAAAAACAAGCCCTCACATGGCCATTTTGACCAAAAAATGAAAA